>BLSH010214072.1:242026-258752 GCA_018402905.1 Glandirana rugosa | reverse complement strand
TGTGTATAAGAGACAGGATAAGAGGCACTGGTGGAGGCATGGTGTCACCACACTGATGAGCACTGATAAGTGGCACTGATGGAGGGGCATGGTGTCACTGCACTGATGAGCACTATCAGGAGGCACTGGTGGAGGGGCATGGTGTCACTGCACTGATGGGCACTGGTGGGGGGCATGGTGTCACCGCACTGATGGGCGCTGATAAGAGGCACTGGGGGTGGCATGGTGTCACCGCACTGATGGGCACTGATAAGTGGCACTGGTGGGGGGCATAGTATCACCACACTGATGGGCACTGATAAGTGGCACTGGTGGAGGGACATGGTGTCACTGCACTGATTGACACTGATAAGAAGCACTGGTGGAGTGGCATGGTGTCACCGCACTGATGGGCACTGGTAAGAGGCAATGGTGGAGGGGCATGGTTTCACCACACTGATGGGCACTGATAAGAGGCAATGGTGGGGGGCATGGTGTCACTGCACTGATGGGCACTGATAAGAGCCACTGGTGGGGGGCATGGTGTCATTGCATTGATGGGCACTGATAAGAGGCACTGGTGGGGGGCATGCTGTTACCGCACTGAGGGGCAATGATAAGCGGCACTGGTGGGGGGCACGGCATCACCGCACTGATGGGCACTGATAAGAGGCACTGGTGGGCGGCATGGTGTCACTGCACTGATGGACACTGATAAGAGGCACTGGTAGGGGGCATGGTGTCACCGTACTAATGGGCACTGATAAGCGGCACTGGTGAAGGGGCATGGTGTAACCGCACTGACGGCCACTGATAAGAGGCACTGGTGGGGGCATGATGTCACGGCACTGATGGGCACTGATGGAGGGGCGTGGTGTCACCCCACTGATGGGCACTGATAAGAGGCACTGGTGGGGGGCATGGTGTCACCGCACTGATAGGCACTGATAAGAGGCACTGGTGGGGGGCATGATGTCACCTCACTGACGGGCACTGATAAGCGGCAATCGTGGGGGGCATGGTGTCACTGCACTGATGGGCACTGATAAGAGACACTGGGGGTGGCATGGTGTCACCACACTGATGGGCACTGATAAGAGGCACTGGTGGGGTGCATGGTGTCACCGCACTGACCGGCAATGATAAAAGGCACTGGTAGGGGGCACGGTGTCACCGCACTGACGGGCACTGATAAGAGGCACTGGTAGGGGGAGCGGTGTCACCGCATTGATGGGCACTTATAAATGGCACTGTCGGGGGGCATTGTGTCATCGCCCTGATGGGCACTGCTAAGTGGCACTGGTGGGGGGCATGGTGTCACCGCACTGATGGGCACTGATAAGAGGCACTGGAAGGGGGCACAGTGTCACCGCACTGATAAGTGGCATTGTTAGGGGGCACGGTGTCACTGCACTCTGGGCACTGATAAGAGGCACTGGTAGGGGGCACTGTGTCACCGCACTCATAAGAGGCACTGATAAGCGGCACTGGTGGGGGGCATGGTGTCACTGCACTGATGGGCACTGATAAGAGGCACTGGTGGAGGGGCATGGTGTCACCGCACTGATGGGCACTGATAAGAGGCACTGGTGGGGGCATGGTGTCACCACACTGATGAGCACTGATAAGTGGCACTGATGGAGGGGCATGGTGTCACTGCACTGATGAGCACTATCAGGAGGCACTGGTGGAGGGGCATGGGGTCACCGCACTGATGGGCACTGGTGGGGGGCATGGTGTCACCGCACTGATGGGCGCTGATAAGAAGCACTGGGGGGTGGCATGGTGTCACCGCACTGATGGGCACTGATAAGTGGCACTGGTGGGGGGCATAGTATCACCACACTGATGGGCACTGATAAGCGGCACTAGTGGAGGGACATGGTGTCACTGCACTGATGGGCACTGATAAGAGGCACTGGTGGGGGCATGGTGTCACCACACTGATGAGCACTGATAAGAGGCACTGATGGAGGGGCATGGTGTCACTGCACTGATGAGCACTATCAGGAGGCACTGGTGGAGGGGCATGGGGTCACCGCACTGATGGGCACTGGTGGGGGGCATGGTGTCACCGCACTGATGGGCGCTGATAAGAGGCACTGGTGGAGGGACGGTGTCACCGCACTGATGGGCACTGATAAGCAGCACTGGTGGGCACGGTCTCACCGCACTGATAAGCGGCACTAGTGGGCATGGTGTCAATGCACTGATAAGCAGCACTAGTGGGCATGGTGTCCCTGCACTGATAAGCGGCACTAGTGGGCACAGTGTCACCGCACTAATAAGTGGCACTAGTGGGCACAGTGTCATCACACTGATAAGCGGCACTGGTGGGCATGGTGTCACCACACTGATGGGCACTGATAAGCAGCACTGGTGGGCATGGTGTCACTGCTCTGATGGGCACGGTGTCACCGCACTGATAAGCGGTACTGGTGGGCACAGTGTCACAACACTGCTGGGCACTGATAAGCAGCACTGGTGAGCACGGTGTCACCGCAGTGGTGGGCACAGGGTCACCGCATTGATGGGCATATATAAGCGGCACTGGTGGGCACTATGTGACTGCGCTGATGGGCACTGATAAGTGGAACTGTGTAAGGAAGAGGGAGAAACCACCACCTGCTATTACAGAGGCTTACCAGAAAAAAATGGCCACAGATGGGTATAATATCCAATGTCAATCAACATTCACCCATAGTGTGATCCACCACCGGACAAATTGGACTCTTACTGGCTCCCATGGACACAGACTGGCATATGCCAGCTGGGTCTATATACGCAGAGGGTGTAACACACCGATTTGCCTTTCAGCCTCAGGGGATCCGGTTAGATTGAATGACCTTCCAATAATCCAGTACAACCTCCACACCTCAAACAGGGCCTTGAGCCGGATATGCTTGGCGTGCAGAGCGGCAGTGTTTCTTCTGAGATATTTATGTGGAAGCCCTCTGCGGTGATCTGCCATGTGATCCTGTGCCCTCCATCATCTACAGCACATCTGCAGCCATTAGAATACAGCACAACCGCCTGGGCAGATCACCGTAGAGGGCTTCCACATAAATATCTTTGATCAAATGCTGCCGCACTGCACGCCAAGCATATCTGGCTCAAGGTCCTGTCTGAGGTGTGGAGGTTGTACTGGAGTATTGGAAGGTCATTCAATCTAACCCTGAGGCTGAAAGGCAAATTGGTGTGTTACCCCCTCTGCGTATATAGACCCAGCTGGCATATGTCAGTCTGTGTCCATGGGAACCAGTAAGAGTCCAATTTGTCTGGTGGTGGATCACACTATGGGTGAATGTTGATTGACATTGGATATTATACCCTTTGCCTATTCTGACCCAGCAAGTGTATGCCTGTCTGTGTCCATTTTATCTGGTAAGCCTCTGTAATAGCAGGTGGTGGTTTCTCCCTCTTCCTTGCACATGGTGATACTTTGTGGGATATTTATGGACTTTATATGAAATTTCCCTTAGGTGAATTTATGAACATTCTCCATTGAACCTTTTAGCACTTTAACATAATAATGTTCATTGCACATTTGTATTGTTATTGCTCTTTATATTGATTGCATTTTTTTCACAGCGGGAGTTTATTGCCCATTGTACATTTGTACTGTTATTGCACTTTATACTGATTGCATTTGTTTACAATCTGTTTATAGCGGGAGTTTTTAACTCCGCACAGATTACTCATCTGTTGCAATCTTTCTGTTGCTGTGCTGGCGGCTTGATTCCCCACTCTTTTAGATTTTTTTTTTTCACTTTTTGATTTTGTGCAATATTTCTACCCTAACACTTTGCAAAGTGGAACTGTGTGATCACACTGATGGGCACTGATAAGTGGCACTGATGTGACCGCACTGATAAGTGAAACTGTGTGACCGCACTGATGGGCACTGGTAAGTGAAACTGTGTGACCGCACTGATGGGCACTGATAAGCGGCACTGATGAAGCTGCGCTGTTTACTGACACCATACACTTCCATATATCTGTTGGAGGGGTTTCCACCTTCCCTGCAAAGTTTCATTTTTAAGTCTTATTTTCAGCGCAATGTGTATTATATGTGATGTTACATATCACAGAGGCCGGTATTGTGGTAATATTGAAGTTTATTGAGATCTCCATACATTAGAAGATTCCACCATTATTGTGTTATTGATTAGTAAGTTAGCGCTGTACTTTTTTGCTTTTTTCTCATGCCGACATTTACTTGTGTTACATGCTGATGTAAAACATCATGGCTCTCTTTCTGTGGTGCGGCTATGGATGTTCTCATATACACTATACCAGCACTGATTGTTATAATGATCTCAAATCTGTATGAGAAGGAATATTTCTAATAGTGAATTACAGCAGAGTACAGTGTGTATAATATATCATTATGGGATGTGTCTACAGATCAGTAATGATTACATAAAGCATGTAAGGGCAATATGTTTATCTCCTTGTGGCTGGAGAGGAGAGAAGACATGCTGTTTGTCACTCGTTAGTGCGCCTGGCTGCAGAATGAGGGGCGTGATTTATGTTGAAGTGGGCTTGTTCACATTTACATGTACAGGCTAGTGTACCTCCCACATTCATTAAAATGTGCAAAGCCTGATGGGAAATGTAGTCTAAACAGAGAGAAGAGGATGTGATGCAATCATTCTTCTAACATAGCCTGCCTTGCAGAATAACGAATGCATCATTTGAATGAGAGAGACCACTTCCTGTAAATTTAATTGGACATATCTCTTCAAAGGTAAGGAATTTCACAAATGTAATAACTGTTTACTATTTAATGTAGGGAGGTGCACTAATGGGGGATTTTTTGAAAATCCCGGAGTCCTGCTTTAAAGAAAAAACAAATGCAATAACTCTTATCTACAACATAAATGGCCAGGTAGTGCTATGACTGCTGGAAATAAAAGAAAAACGTGCATTTTGTTAAAAACAGCTAGTAGTAGTTATTCAATTTCAATTCTCTTACTGTTTGGTTGAATGAGACTAACTACCACTAACTATACCATGAGCTGGATAAATGAGACCCTTCACAGACATACAGTATTTGTTAAAAAATATATATTAAATATCCATTCTAGTATACTTCTCTAGATAAAGATCGTTGCGAGCAAATAATAGTTCTGAAGAATAGCCTCTAGAGGTCAGTGTTCACTAATGCTAAATATGACCAAGGCAATAGCGTGTATGTATTCTGTATGTAATCGGTACACTAAGCAGCTAAAATAAGACTGTATAGTATGAAACATGAGATGCAAGAGAATACCTTAACGTTTATGTAAACTCTAACAATAAATGTCTCTTATTTGCTCCCTTCTGGTCTGTTAAATATACCATTAAATGCATTTTATTATATTCATTAAAAAAAGGCTTTTGATCCAGCTTGAAATTGTGTAAGCATTGTTCCCTGTTGTCTCCATGAACTACAAAAAAAAAAAAAAACTAGAAGAGAGGGGGTGTTCTATGTAGTTATAATACACTTCCTAGGATGACAACACTGCTCAGTAGAGTTGTCACCCAGGATAGGAAGTGTGGTAATGGCAGGAATACTCAGTCAAAATAAAGGAAAAACTTGTAAAAAAAAAAAGAAAATGAATGTATTCACCATATCCAAGGACTGGTAAGCTGCAATACTATCATTTTTATTCTTGGGTTTAGATGTACTTTAAGCTGAGCGCTTGTAGGCAGGTGCAGTTTACTTTGTCCACTGTAGGTGGTCCTCTCCGCAACGGCACTGTGGTTGGAGAGGGAGTCAAGAGAAACATACACTATGGGGTTGATTTACTAAAGCTTGAAAGTGCAAAATTTGGTGCAGCTCCACACAGAAACCAATCAACATCAAGGTTTTATTGTCAAAGCTTGATTGAACAGGCTGAGGTTAGAAGCTGATTGGCTAGCATGCACAGCTGGACCAGATTTTGCACTCTCCAGCTTCAGTAAATCAACCCCTATATGTTAAAAATATTAGGTTACACGCACATGAACTTTAATGGCATCCCAGTCTTAGTCGTTAAAGTTCAAGATTGAGTTGGCCACCCTTTGCAGCTATAACAGCTTCAACTCTTCTCGGAAGGCTGTCCACAAGGTTTAGGAGTGTGTCTCATACCTGCCAACAATCCTGAGAAATTGGCTTTGTCCCAGAGTTCTGTATATCACCGGAGCTGCCGCTAGAGGTCTGGGATCAGCACTGGTGTTTATGTCTTTGCAGCCATTTTAGAGAAGACCAGCTCGCCCCGCAGGCTGCTGCTGATTCTTGACCTGTTGTGGGGCAGGCACGGGGGCGGGGGTTGCCGGCAGCTCAATTTCTATTGGCAGCTGCTTTCATTGCCCCCAGGCTCCGCCTTCTATTTCTTCCCCTTGGCAAGGCGTGACATGCTGCACCTGGTGACAAGCTGCACCTGGTGACAAGCTGCATCTGGTGACAAGCTGTGTCTGGTGACAAGCTGCATCTGGTGACAAGCTGCATCTGGTGACAAGCTGTGTCTGGTGACAAGCTGCGTCTGGTGACAAGCTGCGTCTGGTGACAAGCTGCGTCTGGTGACATGCTGCATTTGGTGACAAGCTGCTTCTGATGACATGCTGCATCTATTGACAAGCTGCATCTGGTGACAAGTTGCATCTGGTGACAAATGATGTGGCAGGTGATACACTGCATCTGGTGGCAAATGACATGACAAGGGACAAGCTGGCTTTGGTGGCACGCAAAGTGGCAAGTAACACACTGCATCTGGTGGCAGGCGGCCTGGCAAGTAACACACTGCATCAGGTGGCATGCGATGTGGCAAGTAACACACTGTACCTGGTGGCAGGCGACGTAGCAAGTAACACACTGCATCTGGTGGCAGGCGACGTGGCAAGTAACACACTGCATCTGGTGGCACGCAACGTGGCAAGTAACACACTGCATCTGGTGGCAGGCGACGTGACAATTAACACACTGCATCTGGTGGCAGGCGACATGGCAAGTGACATGCTGCATCTGGTGGCACGTGACGTGGCAAGTGGCATGCTGCATAAGGTGGCATGCGATATGGCAAGTAACACACTGCATCTGGCGGCAGGCAACGTGGCAAGTGACATGCTGCATCTGGTGGCAGGTGACGTGGTATGTGGCATTCTGCATCTGGTGGCAAGCGATGTGGCAAGTGACACGCTGCATCTGATGGCAGGCGACGGTGGCAAGTAACAAGCTGCATCTGGTGGCAGGCAACGGTGGCAATTGACATGCTCAGGGATCCCACTGATTCTGCATTATGGTGAGTTGAACTATTTAATTTTATATTACAATGTAATATAAGAAATAGTGCACTTCAATCATCCTGACACCATACCAACCTTGGTGCTGTGATGATTGAAGTGCCAACACCAGGTGTTTGGAGTATCTTTATCTGTTGAATGTTAAACTTTCTGGAATACACATATTGTTATTGTGGTGTAGGATCTGAGTCTGCTGTCCCTCCATCCCTCTTTTTTTGTTTCCTTCTTTCTTTCCTTTCTTCTCTCTCTCTCTCTCCCTCTCTCTCCCTTTCCCTTTCTCTTTATTTTTTTTTCTTTCTTTCTCTCTCCCTCTCTTTTTCTCCCTCCATCCCTTTCTCCCCTCTCCCTCCATCCCTCTTTTCGCCTCCACTACACCACACCTACAAATGAATGCCCCTGATTATAACAAAACTCCGCCTACAGTCAAAAAAGTGTCCTTATCAATTCTTTGATAATGTTGGCAACTATGGTGTCTATGGGACTGTTTGACCATTCTTTCAGAAGTGTTTTGTGAGGTCAGGCACTGATGTTGGATGAGAAGGCTTGGCTCTCAGTCCCTGCTTTAATTCATCCCAAAGGTGTTGAGGTCAGGCCAGTCAAGTTCCTCCACCCCAAACTCGCTCATCCATGTCTTTATGGACCTTGCTTTGTGCACTGGTGCACAGTCATGTTGGAACAGGTAGGAGCCATCACCAAACTGTTCCCACAAAGTTGGGAGCATGAAATTGTCCAAAGTGTCTCGGTAAGCTGACGCCTTAAGAGTTCCCTTCACTGGAACTAAGGAGCCAAGCCCAACCCCTGGACAAAAAACCCCACACCATAATCCCCCCTCCACCAAATGATTTGGACCAGTGCATAACGACATGGATGAGCGAGTTTGGGGTGGAGGAACTTTACTGAATGGCACAGAGTCCTGACCTCAACCCGATAAAACACCTGGGATGAATTAGCGCAGAGAGTGCTTAGGCCTTATCGTCCAACATCAGTGCCTGACCTCACAAATGTGCTTCTGGAAGAATGGTCAATCATTCCCATAGACACACTCCTAAACCTTGTGGACAGCCAGAAGAGCTGAAGCTGTTATAGCTGCAAAGGGTGGGCCAACTCAATATTGAACCCTACAGATTAAGGCTGGGATGCCTTTAAAGTTCATGTGCATGTAAAGGCAGGCGGCTCAATACTTTTGACAATATAGTGTAGTTCCTTTATCTTTTCCTAGGTAACTGCGGAAGCATCCAATTGGATGCTGCCGCCCCATGTAACCCTGGCAGCCATCTTGGGTCAGGCAGAGCCTTTGTAAGGTCCTGGCTCCCAGGTTTGGTGTGCATTTGGGAGTTGGCAGACTAGAAAGAGGTACCCCATCTGGTAGAGACAGCAGTAGTCATAGGTAAAGGTTCCTGAGAGGAGGGAAAGCGTAGGGTTCGTAACCTCTTTGGACACCTGCCTGTTGGACACAAGACAGCATTTGTCTCCTCTCTACAGACACTGACAGTGGGCTGTAGTCTGCTGTCTACACGTTGTTGGAGCCGTGAGTGTTCCCAGATGGGCTGTCTTCCCACTGGGTTTTTTGTGTTTGCATTATTTCAGAACAAGTTCTTTCACTGTACTGTGCAGATCTTCATTATCAGTTGGAACTAGATTTGAACACAAACACCTTCTAACAAAGGGCTTGTTGGGTGTGCAATCTGCTGCGGGTGTCAATACATTTTTAACAATGCCCCAAACACAAATTACTTCTGCCTAGCAGCACTAGAGTCATTGATTCAAATCTCAACCATGGCCCTGCCTGCCAGGAGTTCGCAAGTTCTCCCTGTGCCTGCGAGGGTTTTCCTCCAAATACTCTGGTTTTCTCCCACACTACAACTCCAACCGCTGGTGGGTTGATTGGCTCCTGTCTAAATTAGCTCTAGTATGTGATTGTATGCATGTGAGTTAGGGACCGTAGATTGTTATTTCTTTGAGGGGAAGGACTGATGTGAATGTACACTATATATGTAAAGCGCTGCATACATTGATGGCACTATATAAGTACCTGTAATAAATAAAATAAAACAATTTGGTGCGGTGTGTTTTTCAAAAGTAATGCATGTGCTACTTTTTGTGAGATCCAGTGCAAATGAATGGGCTAAAATCGCACAGCACCACTTTCCTTGGTAATTCAGGTGTGAACCGGCCCTAAAGATTTAGAGGCTGTTTTTTTTATTTGTATGTTAATGAGGACAGACCTGGGACATGTCCACTCCAACATTGTTAAAAAAAACTAGATATTTTTAAAAACATTTTTGAGGCATGTTGTCTAAATGGGAACACATAAACAGATATCAGGGTTTTCTCAAATAGTGGAAATACTAAAGTGGAGATACACTGTAGGCACCATTGGAAACCCCCATCAATGCACCCCAAATATCCTATGAAAATACATAACTTTGGCACATGATATAAATTATACATACAGTATATACAGTATTTATGTAAAAAAATGTATTGTTGGGGAATTAAGGATAGTAGTCATATTGGGGTTTATTTACTAAAACTGGAAAGTGAAAAATCTGGTGCAACTTTGCATAGAAACCAAGCAGCTTCCAGCATTTAATTCCAAAGCTTAATTAAATAAGCTGACTTTAGAAGCTGATTGGCTACCATGCACGGCTGTACCAAATTCTGAGTGCACCAATTTTGATAAATCTACCCAGTAGCAGTCTAGTATGAGAGGAAATGTATTTGTTGTTGCTTTAACCCCTTCACGCCAAAGTCACACAAATATGTGGCTCCACTGCACTGGGCTTTTTGCCGCGGGGCCGCATATTTGCGTACCTCCCTTTGTGCTGGGAGCACACTGTGTCGCTCACCATGAGCCCCGGCCTTGTACTAATGATTGGGACCCAGAACTCAAGATTCTGGGTCACCTAATTGCTGTGCTAGCCCAGTGGGGGCCCGTTTATATGGGCGCATGGTCGCGGCCCCCCCGAGCTTTTCACAAAAAAATTGGTCATTTTAAGAGTGCCCAGGCGCCGGACACACAGCAGTCTATGGGAAGCTATCCCAGCTTGCAACTGGGAATCTGATTTGCAAGCGATACACCCCCAAATACTTCCACTCTACAATCATTTGTCTCTGGCTCCTCTGTCCTTTTTTTATTGGCTGGGACCAGAGGACGGTGCTTTTTGCGGCACTGTGGCGTCCCTTCTGGTTTCCTGGGCTTGCTCACTGGGCTGTGGAGTGGACTCTGAGACTGAACAGACAACCAATGCGTGGTGGAAGTTGGCTGTTAGGACCTGGACTTGAACCTGGGACCTCTGCTGTGTCTCTACTAGCTGAGCCACCAGGAATGCTGGACAGCTCCTTAAACAATTCCGTAAATGATCCTTTCTTGAATCTTGTGTGCCTTGGACCTTGAACTCTTTGCCCCTCCCATGAACTTCCTGATTTAAACCATGTTTCTGCACTTCCTCTTTGCCAGAATATTATGCCTTCACAAGCCAATATCTCGCTCTTGTTTCCCCTGCTCCTGACCGTATTTTTGCAACCATTCGTTACCGACATTTAGCTTGTTCCTCGATTACGCTTCTGCTTGATCCCAACCTGCAACCATCCGTTACCAACATTTGGCTTGTTTCTCGGCTACGCTTCTGTTTGATCACTACCTGCTATATCTGCTACTGGACCCTGGCTTGCTCACTTCCTGGTTGGGCTATCCTGAGGACCGCGACCTGGTACTAACACACAGCAAAGTCCATCTCCACCATCAGGAGCTCTGGTGAATACTGGTTGGAGCTTAGATCTCAGGTGAACCCGTGTCATCAACTAGGGGACCTGCATGAATATCTGTTCCACTTGTCCATGGGTGCTGCTCCACTGCTATAGCTACTGGCCTCCGAGCCTGACTCCAGACCATGACACCAGCCTGAGCTTAATGGCGACATGTGCCTCAGGCTCAGTCTCCCAGTCTCTCTCCTAGCTGAGTAAGCTAAGCTGACTGTCTGACAGCTGTGACCCGCCCCTCCGCTCAGCACACACTTCTCCTCGATATAGCAGATACAGGAATTCTGAGCAGTTCAGCAATTATTTGTCCATGGGTTGTAAAGGACAGTGGGTGGGTCTAGCTGTGTCAGGACTAGAGTATGGTGTCTGCCTATCCATCTACAGGACACATAGCAATCACCTGGGGACACATGTGTCTCTCTGCTCCTTCAGGTGCTCACTATCTGTCTGTGTCCACTACAGGAGAAGACTGTAATATATACCCTGATCTGTGAGGCTGAGCGATATACCCTTATCTGTGAGTCTGAGCTGTATACCCTTATAGTGGTACCCCGATAGGGGCTGCTGAGTATTGTGGTCCACCCATCACTCTGCCCAGCCTGGCATTCACTACTCAGTTACTCTAAGACAATGAACAGTCCATCAGCTTTGTTTTTTATTTTATTGGGGAAATTTAACTTGGATGGAGTAGGGGAAATATGGGATGCCCAGTAGAATTTGCACAGTTCTTTAGTGGGACAACTATATACACTCCAGAATATGCACTCCTTCTTCCTTCCAGCACACTACTTGCTTGATCTCCCAGGCATAGCTAGCATTTAAGGATTCCGGCCTAGCACTGGTTCCACTAGCCCTTAGCAAATGTCTTAACAAAGGCAGGGGCTGCGGGCCCCTATGGTGTAGCAGAAAAAAGTACAGTTCCTTTGCTAGCTGCCCTGTTGGTGGACTACTGATCCCAGTCAGCCCTCTTAAGGCACTGCCAGCCCTCCTGGCTGCAGCTGCCCAACTCCACTGCCCATGACATTACAATCCATACTGCTGGCTCTGCACCCATCCCAGACTGCATGCTCTCAGTCCTCCCAAGCGTGCCTCCCCAGTCCTCTTGACTGCACATGTCACTCACCAGCCCTCCTGGCTGCAACTGGTGGTTCCTTCCTGGAGACTTGCCCAGCAATACTAGCTCAAGCTGTCCTCTCTGACTCCTCTTGTTCCTCCTGGTTAGATCCTTCATGAGTTCTTGAAAGGATCCATCCTGCACCCGAGTCCCAGGCCCAAAGTCACCAGGAAAGTTCTCAGTCCCCGGAATGGGGGCGACAAGGCATCCTGAAAGTGTCCAAAAAACCACCACAAGGAAAAGGGGAAGTAGGAAAAGAAGGAGAAAACAGCGAAACCAGGGGCAGAACCAGGAGCCAGAGGAGGGACACCCAGAGGTAACTTCCCTACTGGGCTACCCGGATAATAAGGTAGTGAATTTCTCTAAATTCCCTCTAAATTCCGCTCATTTAAAAGTATTAAATAAGGGGTTATCCTTTTCCCCCACACATAAAATGGAGGAATTTACTGTTTACAAAGATCTCCAGCTTTTCCTACGTAAAGTTCTCCTTAGATTTATCTATGAACATAGATCTAGCCCATAGTGCAGAATCGTACAATGAGGATGTAAAAGCACTTAATGACCTAATTTCCCTCTTGGATGAGAATTCCCTTGATGAATTAAGCCCTGATGAAGATACCATCATCCTTAGACAGGTAAAATTAGGAATAAAATCAAGTAAAATGCCACCTTTATCTGAAAATAAATATATACATCAATTTAATGAATTGGTGTGTGATGAACTTAAAAGAATTACCTGTAATCAGACCGTGAGTGACAATCTAACTAAAGAAGAACGCATCGCCCTGAATGAATTACAAAACGCCAAAGGTGTAATTATTAAGAAGAGCGATAAAGGAGGAAATGTCGTTCTTCTCGATGAGGATATGTACGTCAGTGAAGTCAAGAGACAATTGGGTGATAAACATACTTAAAGATCCATTCGACTCCCTTTCCCAGTCTTATTTAAAGGTTAAATGAGAAAATTAAGTTTGCGCATGAAGCTGGTTTGCTTACCAAAAAAGAGTACAATTTTTTTACAGTACAAGAATTTAATATTCCAGTAATGTACATAATCTCTAAGCTACACAAAAATCCCTCGTGACCTCCAGGCCGTCCCATTATATCAGCCATTAATGGTCCGTTCGATCGAATTGACAAATATTTGGACGGCCTTTTGAAAACCATGGTCCCTACCCTCAAATCTTTTGTTAGAGACACTAAGGATATTCTCGATAGATTGCAGGATATACCTATACAGGAGGATTGGCTGTTGGTGGGGGGTCGACATAGAATCACTTTATACGTCGATCCCCCACCAATGTGGCATGGAGGTGGCCGCCTTCTACTTGGATAAGACCTATCCTGAAATGGCCCACGAAAATGAATTTGCATTAGACCTGCTGGAGTTTGCATTAAATAATAACTATTTCCAGTTTGGTGAGATATATTACCAGCAGGTCTCTGGCACTTCTATGGGTGCTTCGTGGGCTCCCTCATATGCGTGCCTGCATTTGGGTCTATGGGAGGAGTCCACCGTTTACACGGAAGCAGCCTTTAAAGAGCATGTAGATATATGGATCCGCTATGTGGACGATGTTCTAATGATCTGGAAAGGCATGCAAGATGAACTATCCTTATTTATTGATGGATTGAATTCCAACCTACGTAACATTAAGTTGACGTATAGCTGTGATGTCTCCGCTATCCCCTTCCTAGACCTTTGGGTATCTAAGGGTAATGGCAAGATTACAACCAGCACTTATTGCAAACCAAAGGCCGCTAATACTTTACTGAGGGCAGACAGCTTCCATCCATATAGATTGAAACAAGGCATTCCTGTTGGCCAGTTCCTCCGGATTCGGAGGAACTGTTCAACAGATGAGGAGTTCAAAAAAGAGGCATTGGAGATGTATTCCCGCTTCCGTGAGAGGGGATGCTCTCATAAAGTCCTAAAAAAGCTAAAAGAAGAGCTATGGAGACTGACCTTAGAAGTTTGCTGAGTGAAAGGGTAGTCACCACACAGGAAGCGGGAAAGGAACCAGTGCGCTTCATCAGTGAATTTGGGACACAATGGCCGGTATTAAGGGACATTTTGGCCAAGCACTGGTCATCATTAACTCAGTGTCCAATCCTGGCCAAAATTGTAGGTTGCCATCCACATATGGTAGCCAGGAGGGCCCCAAATGTATCTGATCTTTTGACTAGATCGGAGTACGTACCATCCTCAGACGACACCTGGCTAACGTCTTATCCACGAAGCAGGGGCATGTTCGCATGTGGGCACTGCCAAATGTGTAAGTTCGTGGAAAAAGTGACCAGTTTACAGACGCAGAATGTTAGAAGTCATATAAAATGTATGGCCTTATAAATTGGGCTACAACACGCGTGATCTACATGTGGACATGTCCCTGCAATTTGATTTAGGTGGGTAAGACGAAACGCCAATTGAGAATTCGAATGGGCAAACATCTCTGTAGTATCAAGAATAAGGACCCCAATAGTCCCTTGGCGCAACACTATCTTGTGTGCCATGATTCCAAGCTATCTGGGACCAAAATTAAGGGTATCTATGCATTGAAATTAAGTAGGCACAGGGGAGACTTCGATAGAATCCTTCAACGCAAAGAGAAATCCTGGATTTATAAATTGGGTTCACTTCGGCCAAGAGGCCTGAATACCGAACTGAATTTACAGGTTTTCCTTGATAATGTATGAAATATATATATTTTTTTGATCCTGCCAGTAACCTCGCTCTTTTCCCCTTTTTGGGTTTGTATACCTTTAATGCAATCACCTGAAAGTGGTTCTATATGAGTGAATGACTGTTACGAACGTTCCCACCCCCATTAGCAATATGCTGTGCATTGGCTCATGGGGTGTATTTAAACTTCACCAGCACTAGGGGGCGCTAGTCCTGAAGAAGCTGGTCTATCCAGCGAAACACGTTGACGCCATGTCCGGCGTCAGTCTTTACTCCATCTAACCTTCCGTTCCATCTGGGCTACGGAGGATCGTTTGACCCACGCTACACTACAGCATAGTCTCTTTTTGGATCACGAACGGGTCATCATTGTAGCCAGTGAGACAATGAGCGGTTGGCTCCTTGCCTACAAGTACCATTGCTGGAGATGTCTACAGACACAATCGGTTAAGGAGAGGCATACACATAAGGGTGAGACTGTTTCAATTGCCTTGCATTGGATTGCATTGACTGAGTTCATGTCCATATGGACTTATTGGTCACCCCACTATATAGCCTCCCTCGGATCACTCTCATTAATGTGTCTCCACATATGTGCACATTGAACTACCTCATTGTCAGTATTGCACAGGTCACTTTGTTCATCTTATTCCCTGGCTTTTTTGATGTATCTTTGATCCCCTATATAGAACCATCGGCCATTTTGCCCTGTTGATTACACAGAAGCCTGGACTGAATGATCTTTTGCACTAAGGTTTTGGCTTCAACTTACATTGATGCATGCATCCATCTTCAGTTTTTCCTCTGAACTTTAGCCACTATCCTATATCCAGGATCTGAGCCTTTTTGCACTGCCAATATATTCTATTCATAGTGGTTTGAGCCCTGCTGTTTATTTGCCCCAGTATCTTCACACATGCTTTGAAGTATCATTCCAGTTATTGGAGTCCATGTATGCATGATGGTGTGCAGTATGGATGGGTTGGATGTGAGTGGGGATTGACGTCCGGACCTCCCTCTTTTCGGTTTTAATTTTTGAGTTTATTGCAGTGTTTCTTGCGCAATTACACTTCACTATTTAATTGTTGTACAATTTTGTTATATGTTATTTTTTTTCTGTATTTATGTGGTGTAGGAGGTTACATGCCTTTTTGTCTTTTATCCAAGATTTTTTCATAATTACAATAAACATACAATAATTGAGATATATGTCTCGTTTTTTGGTCCTCTTTAATATACCCTGGTGGCTATCAGTGGTACTGTTGTGTACAGCCCCACGTGCTGTACATCTATTTGTTTTGATGGTTCCCTTTTGATACTTGCCCCAGGTTTATTTTCAAGTGTCCTGAGTGGGTTTAGAAATTGGACAATATTCATCCTATGGGTGATAGTAATAAACACAACCAGAAAATAATTACCAATGGAGAAAAGAATCATTTTTTATGGAACAAAACTATTTCTTTTCCGCAAAAAAGCTACTTTAACCCATGATTAGTGTTGAGCGAACCCGGACTGTAACGTTCGGGTCCGTACCGAACTTTCGGGTGTCCGTGGCACGGACCCGGACCCGGACATTTCAAAAATCGTTCGGGTTACGGTGCCTGTGGGCTTTCAAGCCATGCCTGGGCTTGCAATGTCAGGCCCAAGCGAGTTGTGATTAGTACCCAATTTCATCGAAAAAACGCCTTTTCTTTATCAAAACAAGGTATTTTTTACTAAGAAAAGAGGTAACCATTAATAAAAGACCAACACAAATAATGATAGTGGGTATCCTACTTATAACAGGTTAAAGATTTGGGTGAGTCCTGTGAACTTTTATTTGGACCCCGTTCATAGTTTTCCCTTGGTAGTTTTGTTTATCTACATGTCGTGCACCCCGACATGTGTTGTCATGGTGACTATCGGTGGTCCCATATAATTTC
>BLSH010214072.1:220897-234934 GCA_018402905.1 Glandirana rugosa | reverse complement strand
CTAATTTCTGCTATCTGTCCTCAGAGCAACAGCACAGACAGCAGTAGTAAAGTAATCTATCTCAGGATGCAGGATCA
The DNA here is from genome assembly GCA_018402905.1 of Glandirana rugosa. NCBI lineage: Eukaryota > Metazoa > Chordata > Amphibia > Anura > Ranidae > Glandirana > Glandirana rugosa. The sequence goes on along the minus strand of BLSH010214072.1, from coordinate 234,857 downwards.
GGTCTTAAAATGGCTAAAATCTGTCCCTCACGCCGTCAGCTACCTTTCCCTATACTAACCCAAGGAGCATGTGACTGCAGCACTGTGACTCAAGCTTATAAAGAGGCTGGGTCACATGATGCACTGGCCAATCACAGCCATGCCATTAGTAGGCATGGCTGTGATGGCTTCTAAGGGCAAACCAGTGAAACGCTTGTTGATTGGCTGCCCTGCAGCTTCTCAACACGTGGAATAAAATAGCAGAACCCCGGACCGAACCCGAACGATTTTTGAAATGTCCGGGTCCGGGTCCGTGCCACGGACACCCGAAAGTTCGGTACGGACCCGAACGTTACAGTCCGGGTTCGCTCAACACTACCCATGATATGACTATGTTGTTTTGTGCAAACGGTCTTTGGAGACCTATAGATCACAAGCTTTGCCCATTCTTCTTCTTGTAACATTTGAGTTATAAGATGGGAATCACTTCCTAAAACTTTCTCTATGTATATGGTGATTTTATACAACAATCTTTCGATGTACATGGCTTTTAAATGACACGTGGACAATATATATATATATTGATACCAACATTTTTCCACATGCATTTTAGTCAATTTGTTATTGTTCTCGTTTCTTTTTCACCTTTCACTCATATCACTCTTTATTTCAACATTTCAGGGAGGGTTTTTTAACTCTTTTGTTGCCGATGGAGCTGCCTGTGTTTGGGCGTCTATCGGTAACAGGTGTTGCAGATACTATGGATATTGCACCTGATTTTGAGCACCTGTGGGTTTGTTTATAATACTTGTACTTTCCCCATAGCTAGTAGGTTATGACTAAGCAGACAGAGGGTCAGTGAAACGCGTTAACCCTTCCTTGTTTGTGGCTGCACTATTGTCTGCCTGTGTGCAATCCAGTGTACTGTACAGCATGCAAATAAACCACATGAAGTTCTACAGCTCCGGAGTGCGGTCTTCACTTATTTAGTACTACTGAGGATCATGGATCTGACCTGCACCTGGATTTGGATTGACAAAGATTTTCACCTGGAGCGGTTCCTTTCTCCCTTCTGTTTCAGCTTCATCCTATGGGTCTTTGGTTTAATCTGTTTTTTTGCCAAGGTCATCCCCCCAGACTGCGGAGCTCCCTCAAAGGCCCGAAAGCCTATTTCTCCATCTCCAGTTCTTCCACCCAAACTCTCCTACCCAGCTGGGCTGACCTCATGTCAGGAAAGGCAAGCCAGCAGTCGCAGGAGAATGCCTGTTCTCTGCATTTCTGTTAAGAGATGCGCACAGCAAGCAAAATAGGTTTAGAGATGTGAATCTGTGTGTGCATGCGCACGGGAATGCGCGCGCACACAATTGTGACAGTTCCTGGCGCCAAACGGGCTATTTAAACACGGCAAAGACCAGGATTCAATGCTGTCTGGTCTACAGGCTGAGCTATATACCCTGATCTGTGAAGCTGAGCTGTATACCCTGATCGGACAATGGTTTACTAGCCTGGTGACACCATAGTATCCAGTGCCTCATCCCCAGTCAGTGTATAGAAATCACAGGGAATTGTGGGATTATAGTTGTGCTCATAAGCAATCATAAACACTCAAATATAAAACATGTAAATTGTATTTATATACTTTGCATTAAAATCCAACCATTTAAAATGTATACATGTCCAGTGAATAGAGCATCTTTACAGAGAATGGTCGTAACATAAGGTATTGTCCCGACATGTTTCGCCAAGGTTGGCTTCCTCAGGGGAATTACGGACCACCATGAATTACATGAACTACATAAAAAACAAAATAATGTTAGTAAACACACAAACATATCACATAATACTTATATCTTGACTGAATGGTTTATTTAATCATCAAATCCTCTGTCCAGTCATATCCACATATACTCACTTAGACAGCAACGAAGACTCAATCACCTGTGCGTGCCAAACAAGGGAAGGGTGCTGTGCATTAACAGGGGATGCAAAAATTCTTTGCTATAAAATGGGAAATTACCCATATGTGTAAATGACTTACACATTTCTATAAAAGAATTAGACATGTAAAATAAACATGTCTACTCAGTGGCTTTTAGAGCCCACTAAATACTTACTTGCTATGTAATAACCAAAAGCACAGATGGAGGGCACCGTATAAAGCCGCATGAGCTGAGGATTAAGTATATCAGCTCAGCTGGGAAAAAGAATGATATATATAAGAATGAAATAATATATGTATATAAACCATACAATGATACCTCATTGCTAGCGGTTCAGTTTACTTTAGTGGTCATAGTTGGAAAGATAACTAAAGCAGGAGGGACAAAAATATATCCCTCCACAGGAGAGGTAAACCCAAAGGGAGATTAAAATACATTTAATTCAGAGCACTGGGTCAAATTGCTGAGCATCTGACCATACATTTACATGCAGGATTATTATATTATATAATCAGTACTCTAATCCACCAAATTGCAGCTCAATGAGCTACACAGTACACTAGGGTCCCATATGTTATGTACAAAAAGGATCAAAGTAGCATTCTATATTAAAAAAATGCAAAGTTATAGACAGAAACAGTCATGCCTTTTACCTGTGAAGTTAGCAAGGATCATATAGTCGCTCTCCTATTCCAAGGTCTAAGCTGGAAATGTCAGCTTATATGTGTCCCCTACTCGCTCTGCATCTGACGTCACCAAACGAGTGCGGACGTGACTACACCACTGCACATGCGCCTGGGCAAAGAATCATCTTCCAGACTACAGGACCCAGAAGGCTGTGTGGTGTGGATTGCGGAATGGAACACCCAGGAAACGGAGAGTCGTCCACCACTGTGGCTGAATCCAAATAGGTCTGCCCGCCAGCTTGTCTCTAGGCATCCAAGTAGGATGCTGACACAAGGAGGAGTGTCAATGTGGGGGGATCAGAGTGGTGCCATCCATGATGATAGCACGCAGTGACACACCAAGGATGGGGATCCCTGGAGCACTAGCCAGACAGTGTAGATATGGCATTGCTAGGATATCCCATAAATGCTCTGGGCATCCGTATGAACGCACCAGGTACCACAATACCCTTAGCACGGCACAGGGAGAGTCAACTGCAGATTCAAGGAGCAGGAAAGGGGCTGGTGCTCAAGACTGGTAGTGACCAGGTATCGAGCCTCAGCTGGACGGAGCAAGCAAGGATCAAATACAAAAACAAGAACAGCATATATAAAACATAATCATATTGACAACTCTTCATACAAAAAAAATACGTCAAAACATAATGACATAGTAATCTAATGATATGTCATCTTTAACCTCTATATTTCTATGCTACCTATTACTACATCCAAGGCAAATCTCAGATGGTTAATACAGGGGAGAGGGGAAGGAAGGGGGAAGGGATGGGAGTCATTAAAGAGACACTTGTCTAAGCTTAGAGAAAGGGCATGAAACTTAGGTTTTCATTTAACCCTGGGTATTGAGTCACTTTTAGGTCATAAATCTATCAGGATTCCAGTTGTAGAAGTGTTTGGTCAACACTTCCACCCTTAGCATGTATATGTATATGTTCAAGGGCCATGAATTTAATCATGTGTTGGCTGTGTCCATTCGTCTTTTAAGAATCGGGTTTGTATGATCTTTGATACGTTTATAAATAGGACGTTTGGTTTTGACTATGTATAAGGCTCTGCATATACACGTAGCCAGTTATACAACGTCTACAGTTTGACATGTTACTTTGTGTTTGATATAATGGGTCTGGCCATTTGGAAGAACAATGTGATGGGTATTTACTACAAATGGACAAATCTCGCATCTCCCACATGTGTAGGTGCCAGTATGTAGTGACTTTGTTTTGATAGTGGTTTCAAAATGGCTTTTAACCAAACTATCTTTTAAGGAGGGCACCCGTCTGTAAGTTATCTCAGGGTATGATTTTATATACTTACTAATCGTAGGGTCCGCTGTTAAGAGGCCAGAATTTATTCAGAATTGTTCTAACTTGATTGTGTTGTTTTGAATATTTGGTTGTTATTCTAATTGTGAAGAATTTTTGTATTTATTCGAAAAAATAAGAGAATGCATATTTTGATTGGTAGCTTTATTAGGCGTTTTCTTAAGACAGGTATGACTATATCCTCTTTTTCTCGAGCAACGGTAATAAAATCTGACTCTTGGCTACAGTTTTGCCTAAGACGCAAGTATTGGCTAGAGGGTATACTGTTAAAGTGGTAAAAAAAGCCTCCTATCATTTTCAGCCAAGGAAGCTGCCATCTTGGCCTCTGTTTAATCTACAACTGCCATGATGCTGCACATGTGATCAGCTATGACACCAGCCATTGGATGGTCTGACAGTTTGGTTTAGAGCACAACCAATGGGAGTGTTCCATTTCCGGCACATGCCGGAAATGTAACTGGTTTTTAACCTGTTAAATGGATGGGTTTACTACCACTTTAAGTAGAGTTTCAAGAGGGGAACTTGTCGCATGCAAGATGGTGTTGCCTGCAGACAGTTTCTTATATAAGGAGGAGCCTACCAAACCATCATGGCTGATAAAAATCTCCACATCCAAGAAATTGATTTTTTTCTTATCACAACCTATTTTAAATTATAATAATTTAAGGAGATACACTGCATAAATTGCATCAATTCACTTTTAGTTCCAGACCAGAAAAGCTTCTGCTTTTCTGGTCTGGAACTAAAAGTGAATTGAGGCTCTCATCTCTGGATGCATGTATACCTTTTTAAATGGTTGGATTTTACTGTATATGCAGTAAATAACATTTACATGTTTTATATTTGAGAGTTTATTATTGTTTATGGGCACCGCTATAATCCCACAATTCCCTGCGTTTTCTATATACTGTATATCCTGATCTGTGAGGCTGAGCTATATACCCTGATCTGTGAGGCTGAGCTGTATACCCTGATCTATGAGGCTGAGCTGTATACTCTGTCCTGTGATTCTGGAGCTGTATACTCCTGTTCTGTGATTCTGGGGCTGTATACTCTGTCCCATGATGCTGAGCTGTATACTACTGACACTATGGGTGGAAGCAAGTGGAATACAGGCGACAGAGTGGGTGGATTCTATGAGGGGTGGGGCTTATGAGAATTGTGAGGGGTCAAAAAGGAAGGGCGGGGTCTAGCACCCCTCCATCCTAAAACTTCACCAGCCACCACTGTGCTAGCCTCTGATTGGCTATCACAGTGATCAGTCACTGTGAAGCCCACCCCCACGTTTTATTTTTCTGTAAATGAAGGGGACAGATACATTGTATCTCTCTCTATCCTTGCACAGAGAAAAGTGTGTGTAAAAAAAAAATGAAATGATAATAATAAAAAATAAAATGAAAAAATACAAAAAAAAATACATAGATCAAGGTTTGATCAAGGTTAGTGTCAGGGTCAGTGTGTTTTAGGTTGGATAAAAAAAAGGAAAATGCGCACTATTGTTTTTGGGCTGTACTACGGGTACATATAACACCAAACATACACATATGTGGTATCACTGTGTTTGTCAGGAGCAGGAGAATTTATTTCAGGTTGTTCTTCTGTGGTAGGTTATGGTAGTACCAAGAAATATACAGCTACATTTAAAAAAAATGATTTTTTTTGTACTATTTTGGGCCAGTATTCCTTTTATCGTAAAAAAAAAAAAAAGGAGTTATCCATTACTATTTACCACCAAATGAAGGCCCAATTTGTCCTGAAAAAAACAAGGTATAATGCACCTGGATGCACAAAGTAGTGTTGATATGTACAGTTTTACAAACACATGTCAAGTCAGAAAATTGGGCTTAGGCATTTAGATTTGTTTTACCCTTAGGCACGAAGGGGTTAAATATAAATAGCAAAATACAAACTAATTCAAGTTAATGATAAATATGTGTATTACAAAAAAAAAGAATTGTAGGGTATTCTTTCCAAGAAGCTTTAAAAAAAGAAAGCGACAAATGCATGCAAAGGAGACACTGAAAGAGCGGTAAAGTTATTAGAATGCTATGGTGTCCTAAGGCGATATATAAGGCTTTTAAATAACGTTGATGATTAACTGCCTTTGAAGTAGCAGAAAGGTAACAAAAACTGGTAAGCAAAGATCCATGCTCATTAAACTTAACAGCAAGAGCAGGATGTAGTAAGCCAAGTAAGGTCAGAGTGATAATGGAAGACACATTTCATAAAAATTTGAATTATGCGTCATGGGAAGCTTGAATTAAAAAAAAACTGTTGATTTTAGAGCATGCAAAGTATAAAATGTACAATAATCAAAGCCATAAAGAAATAGTTTTGTATGTGTGCCATGGACATGACAGGAGACAAAAGATGATACAATGCCCTATATATATGGTATTTCAACATCAAATTTAAATGGGCAAACTCAGCATGGTACATATTAGAAATGTTAGCATCAATTTAATAAAACCTAACATAGACGTTTATTGTATTTCTGAACATTATTTGCAAATATCTTAATTGCATTTTCTATTTGACAGATGCCAAATTTATTGCGTACAGTAGCGTATTCTCCATGGGTGCAATATGTGCAGGGCATACAGGTCCCAAGAGGGTTGGCACCCACTATGCCATCACACATTGTCCCACAGGTGTGAGGTAATGCAATTGGTTCCCTTCTCTGTGTCTCTACTGCAGCTGCACTTGTCACAGGCAGCGTCAGCAATTTTAAGATCCAAGGGGATGCTAAAGGCTGACAGGGTGTGGGGGGGGGGGGGTTGAGCTTGTGAATGGCTAGCCTTGCCTACTGGATCAGAGAAGAGGATGAGAGGGAAGAGAGCTGAAGCTGCAGTACAGTGAAGAGGTTCAGGGAGAGGGAGAGCTATACTGGCAGGCAAATGGTCACTTACTACTGCACTCTGCCTCACTACTGACCCGTGGCCTCTCTATCATCTACTTCTGACCCCTGAACTCTGTATTACTTTTGACACTTCAACTCTGTAGTAGGTGATGGAGAGTGCAAAGGTCTGTGGTCTGGACACCCATGTGAATAGCTATAGGTGCAGATCCACCCCACTGGAAGGTCATCACCCAGGCTGAAGCAGTGCCTTCTACAGTGACTGGATCTAAAGTTGCATGCTATTGTTTCCTAAACTGGCTTGTAAGGTGGGGCTACGAGGTAGAGTGACAGGGTGGTTGTCATGTCCGCCATTCTTCACCATTAACTCATTGGGCACCAAGTATTAGGTCACATGGAAGACATACCCAGGGACAAGGTTGAGGCTACCATGTGGGAATACTCAACCTTAAGATGGGCCTCTTCCGCTAAAGATGAACTTACACCTGTACACTGGCACTGCAACTGTTCTTCAATAACCCTTGGTACCCGTGACAATGTACACCTTCACCATAACTTGCATTTTGGAGATTTAGAGGGACACACTAAGCCAATGTCCACATCCACCTGTCCAGGGTTTTCCACTACTAATCCTGCTTTGCACTGTGCATGGGCTTTACATGTGCACTTAACTCTTGACCTTCTGTACCTCTGCACAGGATGGGAACCTCTGCGGTACAATCCGCTCCCATTGCTGTGAGAGACAGACTGCTGGCAAAAGGAATGCTGACAACATCTCACTCGCTGCTAGATGCCGTTTCACCTATAACAGGTACGTGCTATTGACAGGCTGCTTGGTAAACTTCCATTATCTCAGGTAACCACATAAGTCTTCACACTACTCTACTCCACACCAATGTCTTCATATACCAATGTGTTAAGACCCAATTAAAGAAAACCTGTTTGGACTTAGGTGTAATAAATTAAACCCATATACTTTCATTTTGTAAAATAAATGTTAGTTCTCAAATACTAAATCTATGTGTGCCTTTTACTGGAGGGCAGAAAAAAAACTCTTCATTTGCAGGGTCCACTTGCTTGCCAAATTTATTTTACAAGAGGCTCTGTCTTAGTGTTGATTCCTTCCCTTGTGACATAACAGATGTTCCTGTAGCACTGGCCACCTAAGAGACAATTGGATGTTTTGGGTCACTTTTGCCCTGCACCTTTGATGACCTGATCTTACCTGGACCTGAGACTACATTGTCACAACCAGGGGCTTTATTAACCAGAGTAAAGCCTTGTAATAGAATAGTATGGTAGACAACAGTTTCAAAAGACAATATGGTCTCAGTATCATGACAATACAACAGAAGGTGCCACTGATTGTTCCCCACAGGTGTCTTTGAAGCAACTGGTGTGAAACGCACACTAGGCTGACATGAAAGACACTAGTACATAAGCCAATAATAACAATTTTCAACACAGTACAGTAGCACAAATGACTTTGGTAATAACAGTGTAGCCTACCTGCAACAGAGATGCCCTACCTGACCACTGAGCTCTGGGGCAATGGACAGAGTCTGCTGGTGATGGGGCCCTTGTGCTGGAGTGCCCAATTAGGTAAACAAGATGGTGTCCAGAGTCCTCTCACTACTAATGTCTCTAGTCCCTAGCAATCAGTGGATGGCTGGCGAAAGGGTTCTTTTCTCTCTCTTCAACTGTAACAGGCGATAATGGCTTTCCATGAAGGTTTTCCATGAAGAGAAACATTCCTTCACTTATGTCCAAAAATGGGGCATACTAATGAGTGCCTCCCACACCAGACCATTTTTCGATTTTACCTTGCATCCCCTGATAATATAAAGCACATCAAAAAGTGACCACCCCAACCCCAAAACGCACCATGTTTCACCCATAAAAGGGCTTCATCGGGAGTGAAAAAAGCATAATTTTAAATAAAACATGCTCAAACACAAAACAATATGTGCAATGAAGGCAGCTGCCATCTATAACTCCTATTTATATATTTTAGTCACCACTAGGCGGCAAACAGGAATCCAGTTCAGACAGGAGCTCCCCCCGTGGTCAATTGGCAAACTACTATCGATTGTATCAATTGTACCATACATGTTTAGATTCATACCGCCAATTTTCTTTGCACAATATTACCAACATTTAATCATTTCATGTATATAACTTTATTTATTAGGGCATCAGCAAAATAGATGCACACAGAGAAATATCAGAATGCAGCGAGCATTATCGGTTTAATTATATAAAACTGACAAGAACGTGAAACCTTCATTAAGGCCTGATGGGGCCTTAGATCCCAATCTAAAAATCCACCTAGCTTTAGCTCTCAGCAACATTCTATTCAAAACGCCCTTTCTCTGTCCCACTTTAATGTTCTACCCAACCCAAATGTTTAGATCATCAGGTTTACCCCTATGTTTATCCCAAAAATGCCTCGCTACTGGTCTATCCTTCTTCAAGAGTGTATCATTTACATGTTCCAGGGCATGTCACTTTAGTTGTCTGATTGTTTTCCCAACATAAAATAGTGGGCAGGGACAATTGGTAACATATATAAGCCCACTGCAATTACATTTGTTAAACGATTTCATCTGTATACTTTCACCACGTTTTGGGTTTGTGAATGCCTTCACTGTGGGAACAGAAGGGCATGCTTTACAATTGCCACAATGGAAGAAGCCATTCGCACCACATTATTGTGATCTTTTTTATTTTTATTCATTAGTAGTAAATCTCTTGATGTGTCTCTGGCTCTACAAAATGATCTAAAGATATTTTGTTTGGGGTAACCCCTATCCATGAACTTTTGAAAAAGCGTCTTTTTTTTTGTTTTGCGTTTTTATTTTGCCCAGTAGGAATTCCACGTTACAGGGATTTGGGGTTATGGCAGGACCAATGCAAAATATGATTTGTAGCTATTGATTCATGATAGATTGTTATTTAAATTTGTCCTTCACCTTTACTTATCTTCCGGTCTACGAAATTAATGATGTCTTTTTGGATTTCACTTGTGAAATACATGCCAATCTCATTGGCATTAATTGCCTCCACAAAGCGATTGAATGCCAAGATACTGCCATCCTATAATATGAACACATCATTCAAGAATCTTGGCCACAGCAAGATTCTAGAGGTGTTTTCACACATTTCCTCCGAAAATACAATCATGTTTTCCCACCAACTTAAAAAAAGGTTGGTGTACACAGTGCCCATTGCTGTGCCAGTTGTCTGCTGGTACATGGTCCAATTGGACAGGAAGTAATTATGATCGAGTATAAATTGTAATAGTTCAAGGACAAAAGAATTATGATGCTGAAAGTCCCTTCCTCTAGTTTGTAGAAAGTACGCACTCACAGCTATTCCAAGATGGTGTTTGGTGTTACTATATAATGCTTCTATGTCTAAGCTAGCGAATAGTATATCTGGTGTGATAGTATGATTTCTTAACCAAGTCGCGAGTATCCTCTATATATGAGGATAAAAAATAAACATATGGGCGGAGTATCCTGTCCACATATTTGCTTGCTCTTTCAGTTACATTCTGATTTTCTGATATAACAGGATGGCCTGGCGGATCTTGTTGATTTTTAAGTACAGTACCTTTGGTAAGGAATAAAACGTTGCAATTGTCGGATTGAGATTAAGAATGTAATTATATTCATCTTTTGAGATTAGTTCCATACTGGTTGCATTCATGTATCTGTTTTAATTTATGTGAGTATTTTTGGTAGGATCTCACCCCAGTATTGCATAATTATTCTCATTACCAAGAATGGATAAACACATCCTTAATTAGTGGCTTTGTCTAACAGAACCACATTTCCACCCTGTATCTGCAGGTTTCGCGACAAGTTCTTTATTATCTTGCAACACCTCTAAAGCATTAAAATATTACTAAGGGTAAAACTCTTTTTTAGTTTTGGATAGACTGGAGAGGGATTAGAATGCTTGCTCGTTTTTATTGCTGTCTTTGCCCCCACTAAGGAGGTTCACCCTCTCTATGTGTTCTGTTTAGCATTATCATTGAAAGTGAAAGTAAAAGAAAATTTTGGTTTGTCCTCAGAAAAGTTGTAGAGGGGAAATCTTCCAATGGGGAGACACTTGCTCTATCCAAAATGAAAAAAAAAAACGTTTTGCCTATAGTTCTACTTAAATTTCACCAGGTGTTAGATTATGAATTGTCCTAACTCTTATCTTCCAAAGCTGGCCTAAATCATTCTCTACCAATTTCATGAATAACTGGATAATACTCCCCTGTGGGAAAGGTGGTGTATAGTCTGTCTTAAGCTTGAGATCAATAAGAAGGCCCTTCACTTCAACATTTCCGGTCTTGTTTTCTTGTTGTAGAGATTCCAATATTCTCAGACTTTCAATATTTTTGGGAGGTCAATAAGGAAGACTTAAATTTTTTTCTTTAATTTTGTTTTTATATTCCTTTTTTAGCACCAACTTTTGTGCAAACAAGTTAACATCTTTGACCCAATCAAAGAAATTTAAATCTGTTGATGGGACAAATGAAAAGGTGCAAGGTTGTAAAATACAGTTCATAGGCATTATGGAGGGATCTCAATATGCAAGTTCTCTGGCAAATCCTTTAGGGGTAGGAACTCTAGGTTCAGGTGTTAGCATCACAACAGCGGGTGCTGCAGGTGCCTCAGCTGGAGTGGTTGGTAAAGAAGATCTCAAGTATATATATTGATACTAATTAGACATATGCAGAGCGAAAACATTTGTTTAGTTTAATTTCATTTCGATCTGTTATTTACATCAATTTGTTTAGTTAGATTAGTTTCATTAGTTTAATTTGTTTTTGGAATTCATTTCGTTTATTCGTTTTCAAATCAATTTCGAAAAGTTTTCACATTCAAAAGGTTTTCAAATCCATTTCAAAAAGTTTTTGAATCAATTTCGAAAAGTTTTCAAATTAGAATTGTTTTCAAATAGGAACAGTTTTCAAGTTCGAATAGTTTTCCAAATTCCAAGGAGAATGGGGTACAGTGGAAAATGGAGCAATAGAATGGAAAAAGATATAATACAATAGAGGGGAATATAACAGAAAATCAAAGAATATAATGTGGTGGAGTGGAACAGAGCTGTTTTACTCTGTTGTACTCTGTGCGCAAAACTTATAGTGTCTACAAACTATGGGATAGATTTATGGACTTTTATTTATTTATTTTTGTTACTAGTAATGGCGGCAATCTGTGATTTTTAGCAGGACTGTGACATTGCAGTGGACAAATCTGACCCCAGGTGACACTTTTTGAGGACATTATTACATTGATCAGTGCTATAAAATGCAGTCATCAATGTAAAAATGGTACTGGCAGGGAAGGAGTTAAACACTAGGGGCGATCAAGGGGCTAACTGTGTTCACTAGTTGTGTTCTAACTGTAGGGGGGCTGGGCTGACAGGGACATGACAGAGCTCAATGTTCCCAATGACTGGGAACAGTAGATCTCCGCCATGTCCCGTGTCAGAATGGGGTTCTGCCTTGTTTACATTGGCAGATCCCCATTCTGCCATTGGACCTCGAGTCCACCCGATCCGGCAGCATGCCCGTCTGCAACTGTGCCTGCGTGAGTCGCCTTGCAGCTACAGCAATTTGCGCAGGAGAGCCGACCTACTGACGTATAACGATGGCAGTTGGTCGACAAGTGGTTAATCCTCCAAATGATACCAAAAATAGAGCACTATCTCTTCCATTGACACCAACAATGGGGCATTATTCTTCCTTCCACTTCCACAGGAGGTAGGCCATTGCTCCCACTACTCACCTATTCTGGGACATTTTTTACTCCTATAGCCACCAAGGCATTTTCTTTTCCCCACTAGTTACAGTCCTGCCCCTTATGGTCTGCAAAAAAGTAAACCGTCCCTTTGAGAAAGTATGAGGACCCCTGCTCTAACTCATAGTATCAACCACGTATGTTACAAAATGGACTCTACACACAGTATTATTGAAGAATATGTAGCCCTTACTTTCATATTCCTGATATGTGCCTACTGTACCATGTACTTGTATAAAAAAGTATCCTGTTATCTTTCTATTGCTTCCTTTGTGTGAAATTCATGTTCCTTCCAGTCCCTTGACTTTCCATTCAAAAACTGACCACACTAGGCATGAGAGAACAGCGTAGTCAATCCTCTAGCTGTGCTGGGAACTCAGCCTGCTCTCCTCCAATGATCAGACTTGTCTTGACATGTCTTCCCTCTGCACAGCCATTTACTGGGAAAAACAGTGTGCTGTTGTTTCTCCTTCTCCAGCTCTCTAGGCTGTGGGATGTGGCTGAGAACAGAGGGTATGCGATAATTTAAAAAAAAGGGACAAAGGTCTTTATATCTATACACAAATGTTTTGCTATTCATTTCTATTGCAAACGGAATCGGTTGTTTTACAAGGTGAGGGTTTAGATATAATTTAATTGACTATGGTTCTTCCACCAAGGGCCAACATTTCCCTTGATTTGTGCCTCTTTCAAGGCCTGGAATTTAAACATTGTAAACAGTTACATGTTTGTGAAAGCAATTTTATTGACTTTATATTGAAGTAGGCTTAAAGAATGAGGTGTGTTTGAAATAAGTAAACAGGACATATTTAGTGGATACATGCAAGGATAAAGAAAGTAAACAAAAATATGCTTCTTACTGTTGACAAAGTTTCCTTGGGGAGTTATATTAGTCACAATTAGTGTTGAGCGAACCCGGACTGTAACGTTCGGGTCCGTACCGAACTTTAGGGTGTCCGTGGCACGGACCCGGACCCGGACATTTCAAAAATCGTTCGCCCAAGCGAGTTGTGATTAACACTGATTATATTGAGGGGTTCCTTTGAAACAGTTGTCATTCTTCGTATAAAAACAAATGAAAGAAATAGGAACGTACATAGGTGATTTATACAGGACAAATGAATAAAGTTTGTGTGGAGTAAGAAATTCGGATGAAGTTATATTTCAGTTATTTTAACGAAAGTGTTTGTACATTGACAAATGTTACAAATTTAAGGTCCGGAACTTTCTCCGTGTTTAGTTCCCTTTACAACCGGGAACCACCTTCTTGGTATCAGTTAATTTAATATAGATTTGGGAGTGGAACATTTTGTTGGCTAAGGCAAACGTTATCTTTACTTATCGTTTTGTAAACACATATCTATATTTCTGG
>BLSH010214072.1:202776-213879 GCA_018402905.1 Glandirana rugosa | reverse complement strand
GCATCACACACTACAGGAGAACCGGCTAGGACTACTAATCTGCAGAATCCAAAAAGTTTGAAAAAGAAATAACAGAAATTCCCTTCCCTTCAATCTAACCAAAATGTCTTGGCTTTTGTGAAATGTGTCACTGAGGCGGTTTGCAGGACCCCCATTCATTGGGGCCTTGCGGACAACCTCTTGACAGAACACAAAACTGCTCTTACTAATCTACAATGCAATACCTCCATTATAATTAAGAATGCAGATAAGGGTGGGAATGTAGTTGTGATGGACCGGGAGGCTTATCGGGAGATGTGCCTGGATATTTTAAATAACACTGACTGGTATGTGTAGGTGCCTGCCAGCCTAACTGATGATTATAACAAGACATTCTACACAATCATCATGGAGGCCCTGAACAAGGGGACTATCTCCTATGATGCTTGGAATTTCTTTTTATGCCCTCCCCAAAATCCATAAATCTCAGACACACCCACCCAGGAGACCTATTATCTCAGGAAACAACAATTTAACTGAAAATGCAAGTAAGTGAGTTGATTCCTTCCTATGCCCTTTTGTGATCAGCTTGTCCTCTTAGAGCCCTACTGGTCAAGATCGACATTGAAAGTCTTTATTGTTCAATTCCCCACACCAAAGGTATACAATTTATACAAAACTTCTTTAGGTCCAGCAATCAGCACTCTGAAGCCACCTTTGACCTTGTCATCCAGGTGCTTGATTTTATTCTCAGGCATAATGTTTTCATCTTTGATGTCTCCCACTTCCTCCAGGTGCACGGGGTGGCTATGGGGACCTGTTGTGCACCCTCATACACCAACCTGTACCTGGGGGAGTGGGAGCAAACTTTTTTACTTTCGGATGGTTTTTCCAAATAGTCATTGCATATCCTCACATGTATGAGGTACATTGATGATATTTTTTTAATCTGGGATGGCTCGGTCAATCTCTTACAACAGTGCCTTAATGCAATGAATTCAAATTATTACAATTAATTGTTTTACTATGTCCCATGACAAAAACAAAATTACATTTTTGGATGTTGAAGTGGAGGTAGATGCTGATCGTAACCTTAGACCTTGGTTAGGAAACCAACTGCGGGAAACACCATCCTGCAGGCCAACAGCTTCCACCCTGGTCCTCTCGTCAAATCAATTCCCTATTCACAGTACCTGCGTCTGCATCGCAATTGCTGTGATGACGAGAGATTCAGGGTGGCTGTTTTTTTGGACCTTAAAAAACGCCTCCTTGACAGGGGGTATACAAAATCATGTCTCCGTAAGGCATACAATTGGGCCGTTGTTCAATCGCGAAGCCAACTACTTTTTGGGGCTCCCATTGACAAAAAGAAAATGAAGGATAGTGAATCTATCCGCATTGTTACATCTTTCAATAGCCAACATATGAATCTTAGAAAACATCTCCAAAAATATTGGCATCTCTTATTATCCAACCCTAAATTAGCCAGTTTCCTTCCTTCCCAACCCCCTATAACCTTTAGGAGAGCCCCATCCCTGCGTGAAAAACTGGTCTCCAGCCAGTTTTCCTCGTTTGATGCCCTGGTGCCTTCTACTAGCCCTTTGGGTACTTTCCTGTGTGGCACCTGCAATTATTGCAAATATATAAAGTATGATCCCTCTCCGGAGCTCCCTGGCAGTCGTCCCTTTACTCCCAGAAGTCGGGTCAATTGCCAGACTATGGGGGTTATTTACATCATGGAGTGCCCCTGTGGAGCCTTCTATGTGGGTAATACCATCAGGGAGTTTTGGAGGAGGATCTATGGTCATGTAAATGCAGCAGAAATAGGGGATATATACTCCAGAGTTGGCCACCATGTAGTACAGGCCCACAACTATTATTTACCAGAGCTTAAATTTTGGGCTCTTGAGCATGTTCAGCATGGCTCGCATGGAGGGGATTGGAACAAACTAATCCTCCAGCGGGAATAACGCTGGATATTTAATGTAAAAGCTAATGTCCCACCAGGGATAAATGAAATATTGAGTTTCAGACCTTTTTTGGAGGATTTTGTAACAAGCAAGAATGAGCATCTTACGTAAATGGGTTCTTCCCCCTTCCCATTGTTATTCAGTTTTCTATGTATGTTACATGTTTTTGACCTGGGTATTTAAGTTCAGTGTCAACATAGCCACTGAGATCCCCTGGGGTCTTTTCCCCGCTTGTCCTGCTGCTGCCCCTTGTTGCAACTGTTTGGGTTTCCTTTATCTGATTCTTCCAGCACGGAAAGCCCCCACATGGACTAGTCCAGAGTGGGGGGCTGGCTCCTCCTCCCTGGCATGGCATGACCCTGTCTCCTGTGCCTTGGTGGTGGAGTGTGCGCCCTGGCCACTTGGGGGCTTCCCTCCCCCTGTGACCTTAGGCGATCCGTGTCGGCACCACAGCTCTCTTGTGAGCAACCTATTCCGGTTTCTGCATACCGGAAGTGACGTCGGGGCCTTTCCCGGCTTCCGGTCCTCCTGTACCGGAAGTGACACCGGGGCTGGTTCCCAGCGTCTTTCCAGACGCTGCCTTGAGCCGGAAAGGGTGGTGGGGGGTGCTTGCCAGTATGACACTCACACTGCCTGCGGCAGCTCAATGGTGACTGCCTTTGAGCCTCACACCCACTTCTATTTCCTGGGAGTACATGTTCACCCGTGCCTCCAGGAAAGTGGGTGTATCTCTGGGGGGATATTTAACTGTGGCTTTGAGTGCTGGGAGTTAGCATTGACTGGCATGAGGCTCATGCACACCAGTTTGATGCAGCTGATGGCCACGACTTTGAGACAATTTTTTCCGGTATTATTAAGCCCTTACTCCATGTTTTGATACGGATTGTTCCACCAATATGGGGGGCCTTTCTGAATTAAAATTTAGTCGGTCTTTCTCTCTTTGTCTACTTACAGGTTGCCATCTGTTGTGCGGTGTTATAGACCTGGCTTTCAGTCTTTGAGACCACCTCACCTATGTTTCCTCTCTGGTCGCTCCCTGACCCTTATTGGGTTATTGGAACAGCCAAAGAATTAGTATCTAATCCTCCAAATTAATCTTTCTCACTAGACACTTGACCTTCTGCCCATTGGCTGCATCTTATACTACTGCTATTTCCACTAGGTGGGTTTTCATTTGATGCCTCTTTCATGAGTCTGATTGTCTTTAGTTTTTCTGGCCAATAAATGTGTAATGCTCTTTGTAATCCTATCCAATTTAGATCTCCCTATCCTCCACTGAATAATCAGATTTCAGGATCCCTTCCAGAGTGCTTCTCTGGGGCATGTGGTGAGAGCTATAGTGTGTGGGGGGGACCTCACGGAGACCTTCACTGGCTTCTTGCTTGTAGCTGTTGACGCTGTAAATTACTTTCCAGATCAAGATATTCTGTCTTATGTTTTAGCAAATAAATATGACATATTGTCAAACTTGTATATATGTTATTTAGTACTAATTATCTTTATTGTTTCAATATTAGAACAAACATCGCTGTTGTATGATTGCCCTAAATCCCTGATGAGGCTTGTTTACAGTCCAAACGTTGGAAGTAACTCATGCAACTTTTTGCTGTATTGAGGAAGTAATTCATGCAACTCATTGCTGTATTTATGTGTCTTTTGTACATCTGTATATCAAATTTATCTTTATATACGATTTTAAATGATCTATTTCAATAAAATTACTTTAATGCCTGAACCCTATTTGTGCAACCATTGCTGACAAAGTCCCGCCAACCCATGTTTCCTCATCTGAAGTTACTGAACAGGCCAGCTCTTGTTTTTGTTTCTTTTATTTAGGGGATTTAACTTGGATAGGGAAAAGGGGTGACTGTCGGATGCCCAAAGAATTGGTTACAGGACCTCCTATATACATGACCGTATATACACTTTACTTCCTCCAGCACATCTCTTCTGCAGACTATTGCTCCTTCACTTCTCTCCAGCACATCACTTGCAGAATGTTGCTCCTTCACTTCTCTCCAGCACATTTATCAGGCTCACATAACTCCTTTCTCTTCACTGCAGCTAGCACATGATGATGCCTGCAAACTGTCAGCATGGCCTCTGGACCACCCGTTACAGGCCAGGGTCTTGGACCCCTCAAAATGTAGCTTAGTACATTGGTGCTAGCCGGGCCTTTGATGGACTACAACTCCCAGCTCATCCTTCTTCTAAGTCCCACCGACTTGCTTTCTTCACAGTGACACTCCTTCCCCTGACTGGCACCCAAGGCTTCCACAGACTGTCCACTATTCCTCTCCCAGCCTGCTGCAGCTTTTCTCTTCCAGCTCCCAGGGTCTGTCTCTCACCAACTCCAGTGGATACTTTAAACTGTTCTCAGTAGGACCTTTGCTGTTCTCCTACTCCCTTGTGCTGCTCCAGGAATCAACTCCACTCATGGCTGCATCCCGAGTCTCCAGGGCTCAAGGTCCCCCCCCCAGACTGGGGGCTCTCTCCCAGGTAGAGGCCTGCACAGCACATCTGCTACATCTTCATCTCTTCCACCCGACTTCTCCTCCCCCCTGCTTGTAGACTGCTGTAGTTAAGGAGGCCTCCCCCCCGCCAATCCAGACTAGATTATTCAGGGCTCCTTGTCATACATCAGGAAGTGACACCTCCTCATCCATCCCCCTCTCCAGAACCTTCTCTGCTCCAAGGGGTGTTCCTTCCTTCTGTCTCCAGCCACTCCCTGAGCCACTCCCCAGCTCAGATAAAAACATTCAGGCCTGCGCTTACAGTCAGGCCTGACTAAATTTTGCCTCTCCTAGCACGAGAGTTCAGAGTTTCCTGAGCTGGTAGTTTGACTGCTTCCCTCTGCTTGTGAAAGAAGTTTCCAGAGCATAGGGCTGGGAGATTGAAATGATCTGTTGAATATATACCATGCCCCAGCCAATCCCTGGAAAATGGTATCTGGGTAGGTGATGGATGTGCAGGAGGCAGGAGCAGAGTGTTCTTTTCCCTCCAGGGAGGGCTCCAGGTTTTCTTGGAGCCATTGCCCCAAGAGGCACCTCCACTAAATACAAGAAGCTGCAATCTAGGCCTCAACAGATGCTGGGCTGAGGGCCTGGGAAAGATTGCCTGAGGATTACATTTGCTGGAGGGCATTGCACTGAACTCTCGGGTCTTGAGAAGGATCTTGTTATCTCCCCCACTTAGGATCTACTTGCAGATGCTGGGTAAAAGACAGCTCCTGGGACACTGTAAATAAAGACTTTGCTGGGGACTTATAGTTGTGTAAATGCCATAAGGGAGCTAAGTGCCAGAAGTGGCTTTGTGGACTGCTGCTATAGGGTCCTAAATATATGGACTATTCTCTTCTACCTCCAGCAAAGCTGTTTTTGAAAGATTAGAGAGAAGTTTGTCCTCCTTCTGCTGTTGCTGCTCATTTGGAGTATCCGGAAATCCTAAACCCTTCTCTGGTTAAAGTTCTTCTGCAATAAATACTAAAAAGACATCCCCTAGACTGAGCCTGAATTATCGGGGTGTGTGGGACTGAGCTTGTGTGACTGGCAGCCTCTGTACTATTTTGAAGACCTGGGTACATTCTCAGTGGCCCCTTTGGGGGTGAGCGCTACATACAAACAAAACAAAAATCAGAATAAAATAAATTACTCAAAGTCCCAAATTTTATCTTGTGTATGCTGAATTTAAAGGAATTGTAAAGGCAGAAGGTTTTTTATCTTAATGCATTGCATTAAGATAAAAATTATTTTGTGTGTAGCAGCTCCCCTCAACCCCCCCTAATTACTTACCTGAGTCCCTTCTCTCTGCAGCAATGTCAATGAGTGTCTAAGCTGTGTAGACACTCCTCCTGATTGGCTGAGACACAGCAGCAGCGCCATTGGCTCCCGTGAATGTCAATCAAAATCAATCAGCCAATCAGGGGAGAGAGGGGCAGGGCTGGGTCAGGGCTCCATGTCTGAATGGATGCACAGAGCTCTGACTGGGCTGGGGTGCCCCCTGTAGCAAGCTGCTGGCTGAGGGGGCACTCACCAGAGGGAGGGACCAAGAGAGCAGAAGAGGGACCCAAGAAGAGGAGGATCCAGGCTGCTCTGTGCAAAACCAACTGCACAGAGGAGGTAAGTATAACATGTTTGTTATTTTTTTTAAAAACAAAAACAAGACTTTATAACCACTTTAAATGTGAATCTGTCCATAATTGATGTCAAGAATAGAATAACAGGCTTGGAAAAGGAAAACAAGGGTAGGAGTCAGATGAATAACTCCTGAAAATCAGACATCTGGGGTTTCATTTTTTAAACTTTTAGCATTTCAAATGCCTTTTGTTTGCAGAAAGAAAAGTCTAGCAACAGTATAAATCAGGTGTAACATCAACCATATCGGTAAACAAGGCAAACATTTTCAATGTCATGATCACAATGTCCATTTTTTAAACAATAGTACAGAGGGATATACAACATAAAACAAGTTTCTAAATAATGAGGCATAAACAGAAATAAGAACAAACTATGCAAACTCATTTTTATTGCAGATACAGCCCTGCTCAACAGCAGCAAATTCTAAACCCAGCATAAAAAGTAGTGATATGTTTTCATGGCTAGATACCTTGATCGGCTGTTATGTTCTAATATACTAAGCAATGTACTGATAAATCAGTAAACTTTAGTGTGTTCATGTATGCTAACAGATATGCAACATAGGTCATGTTTCAATCTTGCTGTTAATTCTAGATTCCCCAGATAAATGTTGCCCATAACAACTAAAATAAATGAGGAAGTAAAAAAAATGCCGCAGGAGAGCCCAGCCATAGGAACTGTCACATGACCAGCCTCTCCTTCAATTATGGAATAATCTGTGCTGCATTACTGCTGGCTCCTAACTGTGACATGCATGCATTTTATAAATGGGGCATAAAATGCAGGCCACAGTATGGAGTAACTTTGCATTGTATAGCGCAGAGCAGATAGTGGTGTCCACAGCATCCTTCATTTTGGAGACCACCTCCTTCTGCCTCACTCACAATTATTTTAAATTTGAAGGAGAATTATTTTCTCAGTTGACCGGAACAGCTATGGGGGCTAATTTTGCCCCTTCATACACCATGGGCCTATGAGAATCCTCCTACATTTGGCATATCAACCCGTTACTCTCCAACATCGTGTTTTAAGGCAGGTATATTAATGGTGTCATAATCATCTGGGACGAGAGTGCCGCTTCTGTTCAGGACTTTGTCTCACAACAATAATATGCGCCTCTCCTTTTCTCACAGACAAAGAGAGTCTAGCATTTTAGATCTGGAAATGTATCACATAGACAACCAAATCCACGCAAAAACTATACAAACACTACAGCTGGAAACTCATTCCTCCACTATGGTAACTGCCACCACCCCCGGAAAAGTAAATTTTGTTAGCTTAAGGGTAATGGCACCCGAACCTTGGACTACCAGAATCACAGTGATACCCTAAAACCAAATTTTACGATAAAGGGTTTACAACAGATATCGTTGAAGCAGCTTACTCCCAGTATAGGGATTCCACCATTGTCCCCAACCGCACCACCCAGACTGCTACTAATGACATCTGGTTCATTACCCAGTTTCACTCTGGCTATAGGCAGATGGAACACATAATAAAGAAACATTGGCCCCTTCTAAAGCAGGACAACACCTTCTACCAAGCAAAGGGATGTGACCGCACTCCGATACATTGAAAAATCGTAGACTTTATTGTGAATATTGAAGTGTTACCAATCATAGATTAGGCAGACAAGAAGACAAATCCACAAAGCAGGCAGGTTAATGCGTTTCACAGACTGCATGTCCGCTTAGTCATAACCCTATCTAAAAAACAAACCACCAAGACAACAATATAAAAAGTGCAGGTGCAAGTGATAAATCATTGTCCAATGGTTGCCTGATTCCAAAATGTTGCTGATGGGCACCCCTTGGGTAAGGAGAGGGCTAAGGGGATGTCATACAGCAATAAAGAGTTAAAACCTCCTGTGTAGGATTTAAAATCATATACACAGGCAGATCATATGAATGATCTGGTTGGTGCATTGTAGAAATTGTCAAAAAGAGCTATACAGCAGTTTGTAGTACTCGAATAAGGGAAGAGAAACAACTCTAAATGAATGCAAACCTGTTGGGAAGGCTGCACACCATTAAACCAACTATATTCAATATTACAAAAAACTTTTATGTCTATATGTGCAAAAATACGCCATTATATTAACCCCATCAGGCTCATATTCAAAATGAGGAAACAACACAAACGGGCGGGAACAGAGATTTCAATGTATAAGTCTACACTTCAACCAAATGATGTGTACTCCGTGTATAGAGTGTGAAGAGTAAAATATAATTTATAAAATATAAAATACAGAAAGTGGCAACCTTCAGTCCAAAAACTGGACATACTGTGCCTCAAAGATAGTTAAATTATAACCAAGAAAGTTACTTGTGTGTATAAAGAGTTTTGGGGACACATAGTATGCGGCAATAAAGCAATTGGTTTTATATTGCATATATATGCTAGTGAATAGAGTTGAGCGGACACTTGGATGTTCGGGTTCGGCAGGTTCGGCGACCCGAACTTGACCCCGTACCCCAAACCCCATTGAAGTCAATGGTGACCCGAACTTTTGGGCACTAAAATGGCTCTAAAAAAGTCCTGGAAAGGGCTAGAGGGCTCTAAAAAAAAAGCAAAATGGGGGTAAGAGTAGGACAAGTGACCTGCAAACAAATGTGGATAGGGAAATAACTTAAAACCACATAAAAATGGAGGAAGAGGTGGATGGAGAATAGGAGGTTGAGGAGGTGGTGACCGTGGCGTTGTAGGTGGAAGTGGCGGTGGAGGAAGAGGAGGTAGCCAACACTGTTTTTTGTTTGTTTGTTTTTTTTTTCTAATTGGGGTAGCCCCCAAAATATTGAGACATTAAAAAAAAAAGATCACTATCTGCAGACAAACCCAGAGATGTTCTAGGATGGGTTCACTTTTTCCATATAAAATGCACCATGGTGTATTTTTCATGTTTCTCCTGTTACAAATTCCAATAAAGACTTATGTTCTATAAAAAAAAAAAAGAATAAGTTCACTTAAGTATACCAATGGCTGTGTGAGGCCAGTATAAATGTCTATTCTGCACAAGGTACTGACAAGTCTTGTGGGATCTATGCCTGGTTCATTTTAATAAACGTTAGCTTGTCCACGTTGGCTGTGGACAGGTGGCTGCACTTGTCTGTGATAACACCCCCTGCCGTGCTAAACACACGTTCAGACAATACACTGGCTGCAGGGCAGGCCAGCACCTCCAAGGCATAAAGGGCAATCTCAGGCCATGTGCCCAATTTGGAGACCCAAATTGGGGCAGACCCATCAGTCAGTACGTGTAGGCATGTGCACACATACTGTTCCACCATGTTGCTGAAATGCTGCCTCATGCTACGACGTTGCCTATCAGCTGGTGGTGCTGTTTGTTGTGGCTGCTGACAAAGCTTCTCCACATTTCGGCCATGCTAACCCTGCCTTCTGAGGTGCTGGCGGTACCACAGCTGCATTGGCGACCTCTTCCTCCTCCTTTGCATTTGCCTTGTGCTTCCACTGAGCCCCCCGGTGCAAATTGCCCTCAGCAGCGCGTCTACCAGCATAAGAGACTGCTGCATGACTTGGGGCTCAGACTGCTTGGCTGATTTACAAGGGGTTGAGGTGAAAGACAGATGGCCATGGGGTTCAGGTGCCAACTCTGAGCTTTCAGCAAGGGACCGGGCGGGAGACAATGTGAAGGAACTGGAGGCATTGTCAGCCACCCAATCTACTATCGCCTGTACTTGTTCTGGCATCACCATTCGTTGAGTGGCATTCAGGCCTACCATAGAACGTTGAAGGTTTTGTCGGCTACTCGCACCTGAGGAAGGTGTTTCACTTGTGTGTGTAGCTGGCACAGATCGACCACATCCTCTCCTTGCAACAGGAGCTTCACCAACACCACCAACACTAGCAGCACCACGACAACGTCCCTTATTTGACGCTCTCATCATTCTGGATGCAAATGTACTATTTAGCACAAATTTATATTATTTTTTAAACCGGCAATGTCAACGCACTTTTTAATTTTGTGCAAGAAATGCAAGAAATGCACAGCAAGGTGCAAATGTAGCACTATTTATTATTCTTTTTTTTTTTTTTTTAAACCAGCAATGTAGACGCACTTTTTAATTATGTGCAAGAAATACACAACAAGGTGCAAATGTACTATGTAGCACTATTTTTTATTTTTTTTAAACCAGCAATGTCGACACACTTTTTAATTTTGTGCAAGAAATGCACAGCAAGGTGCAAATGTACTATGTAGCACTATTTTTTATTTTCTTTTAAACCAGCAATGTCGACGCACTTTTTAATTTTGTGCAAGAAATGCACAGCAAGGTGCAAATTTACTATGTAGCACTATTTATTATTCTTTTTTTTTTAAACCAGCAATGTAGACGCACTTTTTATTTTTGTGCAAAAAATGCACCGCTGGCCGCAAATGTAGTATTTAGAATATATATATTTTTTAAACCAGCAATGTAGACACACTTTTTATTTTTGTGCAAAAAATGCACCGCTGGCCGCAAATGTAGTATTTAGAATATTTTTTTTTTTAAACCAGCAATGTAGACGCACTTTTTATTTTTGTGCAAGAAATGCACCGCTGGCGGCAAATGTAGTATTTAGAGTATTTTTTTTTTAACCAGCAATGTAGACGCACTTTTTATTTTTGTGCAAGAAATGCCCCGCTGGCCGCAAATGTAATATTTTGCACACAAGCAGTTGCAAGTGCACTGTACTTTACAGTGTAGTAGAGTATGATCACATCCCTCTCCTACGACGACGACGACACTCCCTGTCTAAACGAAATCTTTTAGACAATTTTTGTCGCTAAATAACCACCCACCCACGATCTCCTCTAAAAACAAACGATCTCATGTAAAACAAACGATTCGTTTCACGGAGTATATTTTGGATTCGTAAACAAGACAAAGAATCCACCCGCAAACGTCGGTAAAAACGTTCATGTCACGTGAACGTTGACGAACACACGTTTTATAATGTAAACGCCGGTCGCCCCGTAAAGAACGTGTTTTTATTTTTCACGCAGATGTAACGAC
>BLSH010214068.1:693162-713805 GCA_018402905.1 Glandirana rugosa | reverse complement strand
TTTATGGTTGTGGCCAAAAAGCTCAATTTTGGTCTCATCACTCTAAATGTGCCAGAAGGTTTGAGGCTTGTCTCTGTGCTGTTTGGCGTATTGTAAGCGGGATACTTTGTGGCATTTGCGTAGTAATGGCTTTCTTCTGGCGACTCGACCATGCAGCCCTCCTTCCTTCAAGTGCCTCTGTATTGTGTATCTTGAAACAGCCACATTGCATGTTTTGTGGGTTTTTCTGTGCATCCCGAACAATTTTCCTGGCTGTCGTGGCGGAAATTTTAGTTGGTCTACCTGACCGTAGTTTTGTTTCAACAGAACCCCTCATTTTCTACTTCTTGATTAGAGTTTGAACACTGCTGATTGGCATTCTCAATTCCTTGGATATCTTTTTATATTCCTTTCCTGTTTTATACAGTTCAACCACCTTTTCCTGCAGATCCTTTGACAATTCTTTTGCTTTCCCCATGACTCAGAATCCAGAAACTTCAGTGCAGCACTGGATGAAAGATGCAAGGGTCTGTTAGGAGTCCAGAAACTCGTTGACCTTTTATACACATACACTGATTACAAGCAAACAGATCACATGTGAGGATGGTTACCTTTAATAGCCATTCAAACCCCTTTGTGTCAACTTGTGTGCATGTTATCAGGCCAAAATCACCAGGGTATGTAAACTTTTGATCAGGGTCATTTGGGTAGTTGTCATTATGATTTAAAAAGAGTAATCACAGTTGATTGATAATAAATGGCTTCAGCCAAACACTAACATTGAGTGAAAGAAACGTTTTTGTGCTATCATTCATATTCTCTGAAAAATTGCCAAGAAATCATAAATTCTGACAGGGTATTTAAACTGTACATCAGAAAGCCTCACCTCCTCTTCCCATCCCCTTTTCCAGAACTTTCTGAAAAAGAGGGTATGGGTAACCATGGGGTGTTGCTTCGTGCATTCTCCAGTCCTCCCTGGGCCACTCCCCTGCCCAGAATCAAAACAATCAGGCCTGACTCTCAGCCAGGCCTGACTAAATTTTACCTACAAAAATCTACTCCTAAGCACTTACCTATGGTGGAGGGTGCTACAGTTAAGTACTGGAGTTTGGCGCCATTCCACAAGTGTGCACAATTTTAAAGTGTGACATGTTAGGTATCTATTTACTTGGTGTAACATCATCTTTCACATTATACAAAAAATTGGGTTAACTTTACTGTTTTTTTTTAAATTATGAAACAGTTTCTTTAAAAAAAAATGGGTTTGAAAAATTTCTGCGCAAATACTGTGTAACATAAAAAGTTGCAACTACTGCCATTTTATTCCCTAGGGTGTCTGCTAAAACAATATATATAATGTTTGGGGGTTCTGAGTACTTTTCTAGCAAAAAAATTATGATTTTTACATGCTGGAGAGAAGTGTCAGAATTGGCCTGGGTGGCAAGGGGTTAATTACCATAAGTACATGATATACAAATAATTATTATATATTTTTTTAAGGTAATTTACTATATTTTCAAAAATTGTACTCAAGCAGGTGGCTTAATGGACAAATGACTGAAGTTTGATTTTATAACTTCAAACCAGTAATTTCACAGTAAATAGGTAAATAATAAATTATCTTATAACATATAGCATAATAATATATGATTTAGCTTGTACCTTTTCAGCAGCAGCAGATTCTCATTCCCTTATCTTATACACATAAACCCATGTTTTTCTTGTAGTTAAGAGGGCTGGGCTGGAAGAGTGCATTTGTCTTTTAGACTCATGCCCCCTTCCATGACACTGCGTGCCTCCACTGCAGCATTTTTATTGGACAGCTTGGGCCAATGGTGCTTTACCATTGGTCCAAGACTCCAAGCTGTCCATTGAGCTCAGTGCCTCTGACAAGAAGTGAAGAGAGGCACTTTTAGCTCATCCTCTCAGTCTGCTGCAACAACAGTGTGTCAGCTTGTATTTAAACTGGCCGCTCTTATGTAGCTTCTGACTGGCTGCGTAAAGAGCCCCATATCTCCGCAACCATAGATGATAGGAGCCCCATTTTTTTACTAGTGGTGGGACTGCAATAGGGTACGACCCTCGAAGTCGATGTTTTTTTTGTTTTTTTATGTTCATGGCAGCTGAGGCTCTGCCCTGATACAGACTGATTTTACTGTTCTGTCTCTCTACACACACACAATGGCAAGTCAGCTTCCTATCTCTTTATTGTGATTAAGCCATGACTAAGCTCCGTGGGGCGGAGTGAAATGTGTTGGGGGAGTGGCCTTATTGGAGTCCTGGCTGAGGTTGCCACTCTACTCATCATTCCAGGACAACTAGATGTGCGACTTTTAGGGCTCACCGATTGTTCTCTGAAACCGCTGTGATTAGACACAGCGGGAGCCAATCAGTGGGTGGGCGGACCCAATGTCCGCCAGGACCCATTGATCATTCCCGAGAGAGACAGAACGGTGGTCTGCCAATGTAAACAAGGCAGATTGCTGTTCTGTGAGAAGGGGGGGTAGAGATACTGTGTTTCTGCTAAGCAGGAACACAGATCTCTGCCTTCCTACAGTAAAAGCACCTCCCCTACAGTTAGTAATCACTCCCTAGGAACACATTTAACCCTTTGAGCGCCCCTGATGTCAACCCCTTCCTTGCCAGTGTCATTAGTACAGTGAGAGTGTATATTTTTAGCACTGATCACTGTATGGGTGTCACTGGTTCCCAAAAAAGTGTCAGTTAATATCCAGTTTGTCTGCCGCAATGTTGCAGTCCTGCTATAAGTCGCTGATTGCCACCATTGCTAGTAAAAAAATAAATAAAAAATCTGTAAATCTATCCCATAGTTTGTAGACGCTATAATTTTTTAGGCAAACCAATCAATGTATGCTTATTGGGATTTTTTTTACCAAAAATATATAGCAGAATACATATTGGCGTAAACTCAAAATTGTTGGCATTTTTTTGTTTATAGCACTTAAAGAAAAATGCAGAGGTGATGAAATACCACCAAAAAAAAGCTCTATTAATGGGAAAAAAAAGGACATAAACTTTATTTAGGTACAGCGTCGCACAACCGTGCAATTGTTAATTAAAATAATAGTGCCGTATCAAAAAAAATAGCAAAAAGCCTGCAGTTCCTGGAAGTTCTTAGGCTGTCTTGCATGAACTGCACATTTGAGATCTCCCCAGAGTGGCTCAATGATATTGAGGTCAGGAGACTGAGATGGCCACTCCAGAACCTTCACTTTATTCTGCTGTAGCCAATGACAGGTCGACTTGGCCTTGTGTTTTGGATCATTATCATGTTGGAATGTCCAAGTACATCCCATGCGCATATAGTATGGCGCTGCTAAATAGGCGAAATAAAATAAATAAAAGAGTAGTGACCAAAAATTATAAGGTGCAGTGTGCAATATAAATATCAAAGATGTAAGTGCAGTGGGCCGATGTTATGAGATGCAGTATGCAGTGTATCCAGAGTGTAAGTGCAATGGGTAATGTCTCCTTCCAAAAAGTGCAATGTGCAATATATTAATGTCTCGTCCTATACCGTTATTACAAGAAAATAAAGTGCAAAACATTTACCCCAATTGCAGTTAAAATTATGTAAATCAGAATTGGTGATAATATCAAGTGAATATAACCAATGATGATCCAATGGTATACAAAATTGTATAAAGTATAAAGTATAAAGTTGCTGGAAGAAATCTGGTCTAACCAATAGTGATCCAATGCATGACCCAAATAGACTGTCAATAAGCGAAGATGGAGAGTTTAAGGAAAAGTCTAAGCCGGTACTCTTGTAACAGCCACCAGATGGGGCTGGAGGTGAAGCCATTATGGAATCTCCTTCTTGTGATGCTTCATGTTCCGCCCGAGACCCGCCGATCACCTGTAACAGCTACAGAACAGGGAACCGCCAATGTAAACACGGCGGTTCTCCGTTCTGTGAAGTGGGACATGGCAGATCTACTGATCCCTGTCACTGGGATCAGTTAGATCTGTTATGTCCTGATCAGCCCAGCCCCCTCACAGTTAGAACACCTGCAGGGAACACAGTTAACCCCTTCACTGCCCCCTTAGTGTCAACCCCTTCACTGCCAATGACATTTATACAGTAATCAGTGGAAATTTACATTTCTGATCGCTGTATAAATGTCATTGATCCCAAAAAAGTGTCAAAAATGTCCAACATGTCTGCTGCAATATCGCAGTCCCGATAAAAATCGCAGATCGCCGCCATTACTAGTAAGAAAAACAAATAGTAAAAATGCCATAAATCAATTCCCTTAGTTTGTAGATGCGATAACTTTTGCCCAAACCAATCAATATATGCCAATTGAGATTTTTTTTTACCAAAAATATGAGGAAGAATATATATCGGCTAAAACTGATAAATAATTTTCTTTTTTATATTTTTTTTGGATATTTATTATAGAAAAAAGTAAAAAATATTGTTCTTTTTTCAAAATCATCGCTCTTTTTTTGTTTATAGCGCAAACAATAAAAACCACAGAGGTGATCAAATACCGCCAAAAGAAAGCTCTATTTGTGGGAAAAAAAAATGATAAAAATGTTGTTTGGGTACAACATCGCACGACTGCGCAATTGTCATTCAAAATGCGACAGCGTTGAAAACCTAAAATTGCTCTGGGCAGGGGGGGGGGGGGGGGGGGGTTAGCGTCTAGTAAGCAAGTGGTTAAAGTTTGCTGCACAACATTTAGACAAGCCTGTTAAATACGGGAGAATATGGTCTGGTCAGATGAGACCAAAATTGAACTCTTTGGATGCCATAATACTAATAATAATAATTGGAGGTCAAATGGCACTGCACATCACCCCAAACCCCCCCTCCCCCCCATACCAACAGTGAAGTTTGGAGGTGGGAACATCATGGTATGAGCAGGGTTTTTTTTTCAGCATAGGAAACTTTCACATTTCATATCATTGAAGGAACGATAAATGGAAAAATGTACCAAGACATTCTTGATAAAAATCTGCTGCCATCTACCAGGATGATGAAGATGAACCTGACATTTCAGTAAGACAACAATCCCGAACACAAAGCCAAGGAAACTCTCAATTGGTTTCAAATAAAGAAAATAAAGCCGCTACAAAGGTTCAGCCAATTACCTGACCTGAGTCCAATGAAAAAATCAATAGAAAGAACTAAAGATCAGAGTTCATAGAACAGGCCTTCAAGATTTGAAGACTTTGTGTAGAAGCATTGGCCAAAATCACACCTGAGCAATGCATGAGACTCCAAAATGTATGTTTCTCCTTACAAGTAAATAGGCTTAGGTAGAGGTTGGATGCAGTGTAATCTACCAACATCCATATTAGAACATAAATGGTTAAATTTGCACGGAGTACATAAAAGAACCCCTTTGGACCTTGGAGGCAGATAAAGGATAGTACACATATGTATAAAATATGATTTTTTTATTGAAAGGCTAGGAGTAAAACAGGAATACAAATATCATGGTGTAATACATAGAAAAGATGTATATACAATTATACATGTCTCATGACTAAATATACAAAAATACCCTTGTACCATCTAAACCATCCATATGCCGCCTATGTAGCTAAGGTCGGCTATGGTCAGTATTAGTGGTTAATCCAACATGTTTTGGATGTATTGTCCTTCCACAGGGCATATATTTGTTTCTGAAAAAAAAAATATAACAATCAATTAAATTGTCTACAAGTCAATGCATCAAACCAATATGTATACAGGTATAGACGTATGGTGTTTATAATTTTACATAGAGTATGGTTAATGTTCATACTTACAATAAAAAATATAGACGCTGCAGGGTATGGCCAAAGGAGGGAAGAGGGGGGAGAGGGCCCTGCCAGGGCAACTCCAAAAATTCCCACTGCTGCATACACAGGGAACCCCTACAGAGAGGGATTTTAGTTGTAACTACCCCCAACATTAGGGACATCCCCCTGTGGATGATGTACATACTGCCCATTAATATATACCCATACACATGTCACTCTACCTAATGGGAACACTTTTAGACCCAAGCACTACGTAAATTGTAAAACCCCAGATGTAGTGCACCTCTTCTCCAGTGAGTGCGGGTGCTTTTACGTGGGGAAAACCAAATTGGAATTTTCCCAAACGTATTTACTGACATATGGCCAGTATGTACAAGATAGTTACTGAGTTCCCACTGGGCAGACACATGGCAATAGTGCACAAGGAATCTACCCCCACTGTGAAGTTTCTGGCACTGGACCGAGTCCATCCCAAACCCGGGGAGGGGGGGTGATTCCAACAAAAGTTTGCTACAACACGTACTTTGATGGATTTTTGAGCTCCGGGCCACACATTACCACTAGGTCTCAATGAGGCATGTAACTTTAAACCTTTTTTTACACATCTTCACATCAGGAGGATGTGAATTGAATATGTAGCCACGAGATGTGGGGGTCCCTCCACCCCCTTGCCCTACTGTTTCCTACTGCGTTTTTTTTATTTTTGCAGTCAAGTTTTTATGTGCATCACTCTGGAATGCACGTCAAGAATACTGTTATGCGCTGCGTCACCGGGGGAAACCCTCTGCAGTGCCATCCAAGCTAATCTTAGCAGGATGGCTTGCAAGCAGCACCAGCTGCCTCTTATATGTTCACTGTGGGAGGCATTCTTCCCAATATGGTCCCTATATCAGACAGCATGCCACCCTGTCTGTTTGTCTCAGTTCTGAGCCAGCAGACGATGAGTGGACATGCTATTGCTTCTCCCAAGGTATTGTATCTATTTCCATATACTTCTGCACCCTTGCTGACTTTAATAGTCAGATTTTTCCTTGACTTATTGCCTGTTTGCTACAAACCTTGTCCTAGGCCATAATATTACTGAATTTATGGAACTTATACAAGTCTCTTATATTATTGGTAAGTGCCTGCATTTAAGTGGCCAGTACATTGTAAACTACTTATTTGGTCTATTGCCTTTTTATCCATAGATAAAATCGCACAGTTACTGGTGCGTTTGTTGGGAGTGGATGCAGCAGTGTATTTAGGCTTTGTGCTGCCCTAGGCCTGACTAAACTTGTGCACCCCTTAATTTAAATATGAACCACCCCTTCCTGTCATGGCCACACCCCTTCCTGTTTAGGACCCGCCTTGACATTTTCCAGTGGGGATACTAGTTCTGAGGGCTTGGGGGGGGGGCAATGGAGTCCCTTAATTTGCAGAGATTTCCTCACACTTCCTGTTTGGCTATGAGGTAGCACAACAACTCATTGGTTGTGGTCTGCTGTCTGGGCCCCTCGGGATGCCCGGGTCCTCTACATATGTATGGGCTGTCCCCCCTGCCCAGCTGCTTTATGGGGGTGACCGATTTGCCTCCCGGCCCAGTCCGCCCCATAAGACTGGCACTACACTAAAAGCTCAAGCCGACGGGGACTCTTTTCATGCCGCCCCCCTGCAAAGTGCCGCCCTAGGCCTGGGCCTTGTCGGCCTAGGCCAAGATACAGCATTGGGTGGATGCAACTAAAATCCCCCTCCATAGGGGTTTCCTGTGTATGCAGTGAGTGTTTTTGGAGTTGCCCTGGCAGGTCCCTCTCCCCCCTCTTCCCTCCTTTGGCCATACCCTGTAGCTTCTCTTCAGACAGAAACACACGTCTCTATATCCCTTTGTCTATATTTTTTGAAGTAAGTATGAACATTAACCATACTCTATGTGAAATTATAAACACCATACGTCTATATACATATTGGTTTGGTACATCGACTTGTAGACAATTTAATTGATTGTTATATATTTATTTTCAGAAACAAATATAGCCCATGCCCTGAGGAAGGAATACATCCAAAACAGGTTGGAATGACCACTAATACTGACCATAGCCGACCTTAGCTACATATGGATGGTTTAGATGGCACAAGAGTATTTTTGTATATTTAGTCATGAGAAATGTATAATTGTATATGTATCTCTTCTATGTGTTACACCAGGATATTTTATAGGGACCACTTTCCCTTTTTACTCCTAGTTGTTCAATAAAAAAAACATATTTTATACACATGTGTACTATCCTTTATCTGCTTCCAAAGTCCTAAGGGGTTCTTTTATGCACTCCATGCAAATTTAGCCATCTATTTCTCCATACAGGTGGTGTCTTGAAGCGGCCATTACCAACAAAGAATTTTGTATGAAGTATTAAATAAATTTCAGTTAGCGTGTGTTCTATACTTTTTCCCTGTGTCATTCTATTTTATTACACATAACTTTATTTCTGAACTGAACTGAACATGATTACGTTACTGCTTTAGTTTTACTTAAAACAGAACTACAGGCACAACTTTTTTTTTCATTTTGGATAGAGTAAGGGAGGTTTATAACCCCTGTAAAGTTTATTTTTGCAATCTTTGTCCCTTGCTTTATGCACTGGACCTAATCATTTGATGGAGGGGGGATTATGGTGTTGGGTTATATTTTCAGGGGTTGGACTTGGCCCCTTAGTTCCAGTGAAGGGAACTCTTAAGACGTCAGCATACCAAGACATTTTGGACAGTTTCATCCTCCAACTTTGTGGGAACAGTTTGGGGATGGCCTCTTCCTGTTCCAACATGACTGCGCACCAGTGCACAAGGCAAGGTCCATAAAGACATGGATAAGCGCGTTTGGGGTGGAGAAACTTGACTGGTCTGCACTGAGTCCTGACCTCAACCTGAGGTCACCTTTGGCTTGAATTAGAGTGGAGACTGCGAGCCAGGCCTTCTAGTTCACATCAGTGCCTGAACTCACAAATGCGTTTCTGGAAGAATGGTCAAACATTCCCATAGCCACACTCCTAAACCATGTGGACAGCCTTCCCAGAAGAGTTGAAGCTGTTATAGCTGCAAAGGGTGGCCCAACTCAATATTGAACTCTACAGACTAAGATTGGGATGCCATTTAAGTTCATATGCGTGTAAAGTCAGGTTTCCCAATACTTTTGGTAATATAGTGTATGTATGTAGCTGATACTACATACAGTTTATATAATGCTCCGAGCAGGCACATCTCTTAGTCAAACAACATATTTGTTTGAAGCAGCTTGGTCCAAACAAACTTTTCAATGTCACAAGAAGCCTGGAGTTAGGCTTGAAAGTGTATGTTAATGCAGAACTTGGACGTCAGAGAGTTTATTATCCATATTTTTTTTCTGTGTTCCTGCTTGGGAAATTCATCTTTTTTTTTGCCCCAGTAATCATAGACACAAAGACCGAAAGCGCTGGGAAATCAAAAATATCTTGTCACCAGAGTGAAGGTGAACCATTCAATGGGGCAAATGTCACGGTAACAGCTTTCTAAGATGAGAATCTCCCTCACTTAAAGAGGTAGTAAACTCTGCCACACCACTTATACCTGCAGGTAAGCCTATAATTAGGCTTTCCTATACATACTGTGAATATCTCCTAAACTTGCACTGTTCAGAGTGCATGCAGCTGGTGATGTCACTGGCGCATGCGCTCGCCGGACCTTCAGAGCCCATTTGCTCCAGAGCTTAGTAAATGAGGGGAAGGTCTTCTGACTTCCAACATCCAATCATGTGCAAGCAAAATGCTGTTTCTTTGCATGTGATTGGTTATTCTTTGGAAAGTGAAGTTTTACCTTATTTACTAAGCTGTGGAGTAAATGCCCTTGCAGAGTGCAACTGCGCATGCAAAGTGTACAGTCTGTTTGCCATTAGTAAATTAACCCCACCGTATGCTATAATGAATATAACACATAGGAGTTGAAGCTGTTGGTTCAATTCCATCAAGATGGCACCCTGCTCTGGTCACAAATTGCTAAGGTCTGAAATGGGGTTGGATTATATCAGTGGTTCTCAACTCCGGTCCTCGGGACCCACCAACAGGCCAGATTTTAAGTATTACCTTGGGGAGATGCAGACTAGAATACTGCAATCACTGAGCAGCAAATGATATCACCTGTGATGCATTTCAGTTATCCTGCAAACCTGACCTGTTAGTGGGTCCCGAGGACTGGAGTTGAGAACCACTGGATTATATACAAGTGTTTTATAAAGCTTGCCACTGGTAGAAACAAACGTGGTATCCAATTGTGAGCTTTAGGAATGGGGTTTCCAGTCGCACACTTCCAACCTTCGATGCATCTAATGCACTCCGTTGACCAGAAGCATTCAGTACTTGTGTACTAATGTAAAAAAACATAAAAACCCAATAGAGCAGTGGTTCTCAACTCCTGTCCTCAGGACCCACTAACAGGCCAGGTTTGCAGGATAACTGAAATGCCTCACAGGTGATATAATTTGCTGCTCAGTGATTGCAGTATTCTGGTCTGCATCTCCCCAAGGTAATACTTAAAATCTGGCCTGTTGGTAGGTCCTGAGCACAGGAGTTAAGAATCACTGCAATAGAGGCAGTCTCCTCTTGATGGGCCTCTTCAGGGGCAGTGCTAATTGGCTACAATGGAGAGTAGGGACTCCTGGCCAAAGCTTTTTCATCTTAAAATATAAAAAACAATCAGAATTTTTTTTCACGTGGAAAAATATGTTATTCGATTTATGTTATAGGTGCATTAATAAATGTATTTTTACACTGAATGTGCGTCTTAAAAGATAAAATGATCAGTGTTTATTATTATGGTAGGAGAAAGATCAAATGTTGAAATTAAGATGGTATTTTCTTCCTTTCTCTGTTTTTTTCAGCCATTAGGACAGATGGAGTGGATGTCATTGGCTACACAGCCTGGGCTCTGATGGATGGATTTGAGTGGCACAGAGGGTACATGATTCGACGTGGGTTGTTCTATGTGGACTTTAGAAGTCATAACAAAAAGCTGCTACCTAAATCCTCTGCCTTGTTTTATCAGCAGCTGATTAGAAAAAATGGATTTCCTCCACAACCAGAATATCAGCCAATCCAAGGAACATTTCCCTGCAATTTTGCATGGGGAATCACTGCATGCAGAATAAATGTAAGTCATTTCATTCACACAATAGTTATTAGAATTGCACGGATTTGTTATAAATTGATATTTGTCTTTTTTTTTTGCCTAGTTTAAATTATAACTAAATTAACACTTCTTTTTTTTTTTTTTTTTTTTTTAAGTTTTGGATAGAGTGGACAGGGATTAGAACACCTCTCACGTTTTTATTGCTGTCTGTGTCCCGTTTTTTTTCTTTGTACAGTTATCATTGAAAGTGAAAGAAAATCCCAAATGTTTGTCTGTCGCCGGAACAGTAATTGAGGAGATTTGGGGGCACTGGTTCTGGTGACAACCAGAGATTCCCTCACTTTGGAGGGATTTCCTCTCTTCTAGTTTTGGCTATGGGACAGAAAATGAAGGGAAATCTCCCAGGTGGCACACGGATGACAAAAAGCCTGACAAGGGTCATAGCTCTCCCTTACTTTATCCAAAATGAAAAAAGTTATGACTTTAGTTCTCTTTTAATTTGCTTGTGCATGACTCCTCAGAAGTCTGGGGTTGAAGGTCAGCTGGCATCTTACTGCCTTGTCTAATGCCTGACCTTTTATACTGGTTCTCTTAATAATTAGTACTATTTTCAATTTATGATTGTTTATGTCTCAGCTAACAGCTGCCCTGCAAATGAAAAGACCTTTAACAATAAAAAAAATATTTTCCTATGCCAGTTAATATATAATATATTATATATATATATATATATATATATATATATATATATATATATATATAGCCTTTAAGCAATCCATAGACAAAAATTGTAACAAAATGAAACAACCAAACAAACTTTTTTCAACTTTAATCAGTGTTAAAAATGTTTTTCTTATGGTAGATACAAAGTAAATATGTTATTCTATAATTTGTTCTATGTATCCATAGAAACATGATCCTGGTATGAAGTGTTGCAAATTTATTTACAAATAAAATAAAGTTTTATTTTAGGGCCCATTCACACAGGGGCGACTTGCGCTCCGACTTAAGTCACTTCAAGTCGCCCCAAGTCGCTTGACATGTCAAATCCCATTCAAAAATGAATGGGAGCTGTCTTAATGCACGCTACTGAGTAGCTCCGGCTTCAAGAAAGGTTACTGCGTGATTCCAAGGTGACTTCTATCTGACTTGTGCCCATAGACCTGTATGGAAGTCGCCTCCAAGTTTGATCCCCATCTTAATGCAAGCGACTTAACAGTGAAAAGAACACAATTTTATTTAGGGCAAGCACCTCCCTCCCTTCTCTGATTGGCCTCAGGCAAAGTCGCCTGGCATAATTCGTGTTGTAAGTCGCCTGAAATCGCGCTGAAAGTTGCGCTGCAATTGCCTAGCAAAGTCGCGCCGAAGTCGGATCGTCCCTGTGTGAATGGGCCCTTACATTTACTTTTTTTTATGCAACAAAGTAACAAACAAAGTAATACAAACACAAAAGGCTTATAAATAAAAATAAATATTTATTTATATTTTGAATGGAGACTTTTATTGAAACCAGCCACAAAGCCGTACAATACAGAATAATAACATAGATAATCAATGGTCCCATACAGCTAAGCCCCAAGAAGTGACTAGTACAACCAAAATAATCTCACTTTTACTACCCATGAGTTACCCATGAGAATTTTGACAATGCTTTCCAACCTTTACAGTCATTTGCATACAATGCAGACACTCACATTCCAACACTAGCAATGAGGCATCAGACAGTGAAAGATATCTTACATGTTCCAGTGTATGTAAACCTCTCTAAGGCAACTGTAGGCAAGATTTTGAAACGAGGATTCACTAAATTTTAACAATGCTTTTTATTTCTTTCCATTGCTAGATTGACACAATGCCATCCCAGTTTAATGACCCAAGCGTCTACATATGGGACATGTATAGGACAAAGGGTCTCACAAAAGTGCAAGGCCTCAAACTTCCTAAAAGAAAAATCCATTGTGCTGATTATGCATCTATTAGACTTCAGATATCCATGCTACGCTCAACACACATCTCCCACTTCTATTTTGCCCTGGAATGGACCTCAGTAGTTTCTAAAGAGAATGTTTCTCAAGTTAACCACACTGTTCTACACTACTACCGTTGTTTCCTCAGTGAACTTGTCCGGGTCAATATTACACCAGTAGTTGCTTTATGGCAGTCTATGGCTGACCACCAAGGAATTCCTTTTGCGCTGTATAAAATGGGAGGGTGGGAGAATTTAACCACTGTCCAGGCCTTCCTGGAGTATGCCAGACTCTGTTTTAAAGAACTTGGAAAATTTGTAAACATGTGGATAACCATGCATGAGCCCCCTGTGAGAAATCTCACTTCAAGGGCTGGGCACAACCTCCTGAAGGCCCATGCATTGGTGTGGCATTTATATGACCGGGAATTTAGAAAATCACAGAAAGGGATCATCTCAATCGCTCTTCACGCAGACTGGGTGGAACCAGCATCTCCATTTTCTAAGAATGACAATAACACCAGCGAAAGGTTTTTAGAGTTTGAGATTGGTCGACTA
Organism: Glandirana rugosa; assembly: GCA_018402905.1. Taxonomy (NCBI): domain Eukaryota; kingdom Metazoa; phylum Chordata; class Amphibia; order Anura; family Ranidae; genus Glandirana; species Glandirana rugosa. The sequence goes on along the minus strand of BLSH010214068.1, from coordinate 700,391 downwards.
GCAGAGCCAATATTTCTCAGTGGAGATTACCCAAAAGTCATGCGTGAATGGTACAGCCGGAGGAACAATCATAATGTCTTTGATTTTCACTTGCCCACTTTTACAAAAGAAGAGAAACATATGATCAGAGGGACATTTGACTTCTTCGCTTTGACTCATTACACAACAGAGCTTGTGCATTGGGAGGTGGAGGACTTAGCAAGATATGACCATGGTCTGGAAGTGCAATTTATTATGGATAGAACCTTCCTGCAGTCAGCACACAATAACGCTGTGATTCCATGGGGATTGAGGAAAACCTTAAACTGGGTAAAATCCAAATATGGAGATGTTCCAATATATATCCTAGCAAATGGGATTGACGATGGTCACTTAGAAGATAAATTACGGGTCTACTACATGCAACACTATATCAATGAGGCCTTAAAAGGTAAAACTAAAATCAGAATTTTCTGTATTGTTTTGCTGTTTTCAAAGTAAAAGTGAATGTAATTAGTTTCTAAGTAAAGTTCGCATTCACACAGTTGCTGGAAATGGCAACTACTTGGCTGTCATGCTGACCTTCCTGCCTTAAACTGTTGAGCAAGGGTCTCAGAGCAATAATGCAGTTAGTAACTTTTCTCTATCTTTCCTGATACTTGTTCTGACTCACATTGCATTGAAACAAAAGAGTGAGCACAACAGTCATGCAACTAGAGTTATGAGAAGGCCATCAGTGGCAGCCCCAGTGGTTCTTTCATGTGACTAATGTAAGAGATATTCTTTTTGGATAGGTCTAAAATTCAGAAATGGTTACATGCAAATTTTATTAAGAAACAGTATGATCCATTGGCCTTTTCTTGCTGTACATTTTATCACATGTCTTGGACAGTATCATTATGTTCTTACTAAAATATAAGTTATCCCCTCATGGCTACTCATCAGATTTAGACTTTCAGGGAAGGAGTGATGCTGAGTGGTGGTTGAAAAGAAGTAACTTCAGGTCTTCGTAAGAACATTCTGGTACTTAAGGCCCTCTGTCTTTAGCCTTTTTATACATAAATCAAACTCATAGTTTCAACCACACGCTAAGCTCTCATTGCCCCCCCATGGCCTTGACACTGTTTCAAAAGACCGTAGACAGCATTGCCTGGACCGCACTTATAAAGTTTTCCAGGCATTACATACATCTGAACTATGTTGTATACACTAAAAAACAAAAGGTTTATTCCTTATTTCTGGATACTGAGAAAAGACAAAGGCTTACATCTATAAAGAATAATGGATAATGCTATCTGCTTTACATTGGACGCAACTTTTATTTTGATTTGTACTCTGCCTTTATTACTTCATAGTAGGCAATATTTGAAATTTATTAAGAGGAACACATATTTCCAAAAAAAAAAAAAGTGTGAGCACACGGGGGCATGGCCAAAAATGGGTGGGGCGAATAAAGTGAGAGTGGCTTTATGGCATATGGCTTGTAATTTTGCACTCATCCCCTAGGTTTAACATAAAAGGCCTAAGGGTACACCGAAGAGAAAGTGGGAATAAAAAGGGGACGGACCTTCATTAGTGGCAGTTAGAGTAATATTAGTACCATTGTTGGTGTCAGTGAGATAAAATAAGCCCTATTATTGGTATCAATGTGAGTAAAATAATTTTCATAACTGAGGTCAGTGGCAGGAAAATGAGGGGGTGGGGACTGGGAAATTTAGATCAGGGGAAAATAGCACCAAATAGAGAAAGTACAAGAATGTGAATGGGAAATGTACAGCGCAGTGTACAGAATGAGTTTGTGTGGAATAGGGAATATTCAAGATATACCTTCATATGTCTGATACATACAAAGACGAATTCATGACACAACGCAGGCACTTTATGCATGCATTATTTAGCGTTGAGATGCATTGTGTTGGACAGCCCATTTTTTTGGAATGGACTATCAATGCACCTCAATGTACAGAGAATTTGCACCTGTCGAGTTCCATATAATTTTGTTTCACTAATATATTGCCAGACTCATAATTTAACTGCAGATGAAGAAACTGGTTTGCCAAGTTATGAGTGCAGCTCCTGGCGTTTACTTCTTCACTCTCTGCTTGCTCTGGGACTTCTATTCAATGAGGACTGTCTGCTGTAGTGCCTCTCTGGATTATTTATGACACTTAAGGATACATTCTCAAAAAATATAGCAAAATTATAAACACACCTGTGCAATAATCATGCTATCTAATCATCATCTTGATATGCCACACCTGTGAGGTGGATGGATTACCTCGGCAAAGAAGAAGTGCTCACTAACACAGATTTAGACAGATTTGTGAACAATAGTTGAAAGAAATAGGCCTTTTGTGTACATAAAAAAGTCATAGATCTTTAAGTTCAGCTCATGATAAATAGGGGCAAACACAAAAGTGTTGTGTTTATAATTTTGCTAAGTGTATGTAGTCTGCCCTTGCATCTACTGCTCAATGTCCTGGATCACGCAGGGAAAGGACACTGCGGGACTGTATCTGAAATTCCACGACACTTGGCAACTATGCTATTAATCCATAAAATGCAGAATGCAATGTGAAACTTGCATTGGTCCATGGGGTGTTCTGTGCATATCGCTACAAAGAGCACTCCGTGATTGGAGGAGAGGCTGGCCACATGACTTTAACAGATCATGTGACTGGGCTCTCCCACTCCCAGATTTTTTTCTCCTTTCATTAATTAAAGCAAGAGAATTGGAGGGCAAATGGGCAAAGCACTCTGCTACGCTTTATAAGTGTGGCATTTGTTTTTTTTAAAATAAGTATGTCTGCATAAGGCCATATTGCTGTTTTGGAAATCGGCACCACAGAGATCTTCCTATTATGCCTTTGTGGTAATTCTGCCACCAGAAAACTGGTTATGAGTAGGGATAGGCCGAATACCCCCCGATTCGGTTCGCACCAGATCTTGCGAACAGGCAAAAAATTTGTGTGAACATGCGAACGCCGTTAAAATCAATGGTACTCGAACATGAAACATCAAAAGTGCTCATTTTAAAGGCTTATATGCAAGTTATTGCCATAAAAAGAGTATGGGGACCCGGGTCCTGCCCTAGAGGACATGTATCAATGCAAAAAACTGTTTTTAAATCGATCATTTTTTTTGGAGCAGTGATTTTAATAATGCTTAAAGTGAAACAATACAAATGAAATATTGCTTTAAATATCGTGCCCGTAGGGTCCCCTTAGTCTGCCTGTAAAAGGGCGCACCTGTGTGATGTTTAGAACATAGCCAGAGCAGAATGACATTTCCAAAGGAAAAATTGTCATTTATTATTGCAGCCGTAATGTATTGCCGGTTCCCGGCAATATAGATAAAATCACTGAAAAAGCATTGCGTTGACCAACCCCCCAGTCCATACCAGGCCCCTCAGGTCTGGTATGGATTTTAAGGGGAACCGGCTCGGAAATGTTAAAAAAAATTTGCGTAGGGTTCCCCCACAAAGTCCGTAACAGACCCTTCAGGTCTGGTATGTATTTTAAGGGGAACCCTGCCCAAAATAAAAAAAAGCATAGGGGTCCCCCCCAAAGTCTGTACCAGGCCCTTCAGGTCTGGTATGGATTTTAAGGGGAACCCCCCACCAAAATTTAGAAAAAAAATGATGTGGGGTCCCCCCCAAAGTCCATACCAGGCCCTTATCCGAGCACGCAGCCCTGGCATGGCACAAGGGGGTGGGGGATGAGCAAGCGCCCCCCTCCGAACCATACCAGGCCACATTCCCTCAACATGGGGAGGATGCTTTGAGGTCACCCCCAAAGCACCTTGTCCCCATGTTGATGGGGAGAAGGGCCTCATCCCTACAACCCTTGCCAGTGGTTGTGAGGGTCTGCAGGTGGGAGGCTTATTGCAATCTGGAAGCCCCCTTTAATAAGGGGGCCCCCAGATCCCAACCCCCTCATGTGAATAGGTATGGGGTACATTGTACCTCTACCCTTTCACCAAAAAAGGAGTAAAGTGTTAAAAATAATAAGAGGCAGTTTTTGACAAGTCCTTTATTGTGTAAAATAGCTCTTCTTCTTTCTTCCTCCATCTTCTTCTGCCCTGGTCCTTCTTCTGGTCTTCAGCTTCTTCTTTCGGTCTTCTTGCTTCCTCTCTTCGTCTTCAATCTTCATCTTCTTCTTCCTTCTTCTTTCACCGCTGCCGGTCTCCCGCTGCTGCTGCAACCGTGCCATCCACTCCAGAGGCGTCTCCCAGAATGGGTGGTCTTCAGTTTGACATTTCTTTTATAAGAAGGGGCGGGGCCACCCAGTGATGTAAATGGGTGACCCACCCCCTCTGACGAAGAATGACGTCAGAAGGGGGTGGGGTCACTCGTTTACGTCACTGGATGGCCCCGCCCTTACCTATAAAATAACTGCCAGACTGTTGACCGCCCATTCTGGGAGACGCCTCAGGACGGCACAGCTGCGGCAGCGTGGCGGCGAAACAAGAAGGTAGAAGATAAAGACTGAAGATGAAGACAGGAAGCAAGAAGTCCAAAAGAAGAAGCAGAAGACCAGAAGAAAGATCGGGGCAGGAGAAGATGGAGGAAAAACGAAGAAAGAAGAAGAGCTATTTTATACAATAAAGGACTTGTCAAAAACTGCCTCTTGTTTTTTTTAACACTTTACTCCTTTATTGGTGAATGGGTAGGGGTACAATGTACCCCATACCTATTTACATGGGGGGGGGTCTGGATCTGGGGGCCCCCTTATTAAAGGGGGCTTCCAGATTCTGATAAACCCCACCCGCAGACCCCCACAACCACTGGCAAGGGTGGTGGTGAAGAGGCCCTTATCCCCATCAACATGGGGACAAGGTGCTTTGGGGGGACCTCAAAGCATCCTCCCCATGTTGAGGGCATGTGGCCTGGTATGGTTCAGAGGGGGGTGCTCGCTCGTCCCCACCCCCTCCGGCCATGCCAGGGCTGCGTGCTCGGATAAGGGTCTGGTTTGGATTTTGGGGAGGACCCCACTCCATTTTTAAAAAAAAAATTGGTGCAGGGTCCCCCTTAACATCCATACCAGACTTCAAGGGCCTGGTACGGACTTTGGGGGGCCCCTATGCAAATTGTTTTTGATTTTGGGCAGGGTTCCCCTTAAAATACATACCAAACCTGGGTGGGCCCTGCTGTTGCAAATTAGTTTAAAATTGTGATGACATACCCCAGTCAAACAGGTGCTGAAAAATTGGGTCTTGGGTGTTGGCGGTGCCAGAAGACTGTACCCCTTGCAGTTACTCTTGTTGGGCGCAGGAACGGGACCTGCTGTTGTAAATTAGTTTAACCACTTAAAGCCCAGAACCCTTTTTTACACTTGTTGTTTACAAGTTAAAATAATTTTTTTTTTTTGCTAGAAAATGACTTAGAACCCCCAAACATTATATATTTTTTTCAAACACCCTAGAGAATAAAATGGCGATAGTTGCAATACTTTTTGTCACATGTATTTGCGCAGCGGTCTTTCAAGAGCAATATTTTTGGAAAAAATTCACTTTTTTTAATTAAAAAATTATACAACAGTAAAGTTAGCCCAATTTTTTTGTATAAGATGATGTTATGCTGATGTTGAAAATTGCGCACACTTGCGGAATGGCGACAAACTCTGGTGCTTAAAAATCTCCATAGGCGACGCTTTAAAATTTTTTAACGGTTACCAGGTTAGAGGTGCAGAGGAGGTCTTTTGCTAGAATTATTGCCCACACTCTGCCGATTGCGGCCAAACCTCACATGTGTGGTTTGAACACCGTTTTCACACGCGGGCGTGACTTACTTATGCATTTTCCTTGCTGCGCAAGCTCGCGAGGACGGTGGCGCTTTCATTTTTTTTTATTGTTTATTTTATTTTTTATTTTTTTTTAACACTGCTTGTTTAAAAAAAAAAAAATCTGATCATAAATCTGTAAACATCCCTTGTGATAGTAATATATGGTGATAGGAACTCTTTATGGAGGGATGGGGGGCCCATCCCTCCTTTGCACTTCACAGTATTCAGATCACCAAAAACGGCGATTCTGAATACTGTCATTTTTTTTAAAACCAGCGCCGTGGGGCGCCAAGTAAACCGGAAGTGACATTCTGACGTCGCTTCCGGAAATGTACGAAGGAGTCCTGAATGAAGCAGATTCCGCCTTCCACAGGGACTCGACGCAGCGGCCAGAAGTGTCGGATAGGAGCTCCAGTCTCCATTATCACCGGATAAATGTATGAAGCAAAACACCGCGCTCTCCAAAATGAGTGAATTATACTTCAAAAAATGCTGCTGCTTTAGTGAAAAATGTATCTAAAAATGGAAAACTGAAAAGTTGAAAATGTTTTCAGCAGCGCAATTATAAATAAATGATCACACATATCATGACATAAAGTGCATGTGCTAACAGTCCATCTAAAACAAAAAACAATTGTCCATAAAGTGCTGTGAAGCAAAACTTAAAATCAGGAACTCCTCCACCAGTGCCACCACGTGAGAGCATTAAACACACTGAGGCTCACCAGATGTCCCGAGGTCAATCAGCCTGTCTTAAAATAGACAACAATCTCCCCAACAGAGTGCTCCACAAAGACACCAGCTTCCACCGTCTAATCTTTCTGTCAAAGTAGCTTGTATGGGAAGAAGGAGAAATGACCTCTCATAGTGTAGTATTTAACCACTTCAGCCCCGGAAGGATTTCCAGCTTTAGGACCGGAGCCCTTTTTGCGATTCGGCGCTGCGTCGCTTTAACTGACAATTGCGCGGTCGTGCGACGTTGTACCCAAACGAAATTTGCGTCCTTTTTTTCCCACAAACAGAGCTTTCTTTTGGTGGTATTTGATCACCGCTGCGTCATTTCTGATCGCCGCTATAAACAAAAGAAGAGCGACAATTTTGCAAAAAAACCCAAATTTCTTACTTTTTCCTAAAATACAAATCCAAAAAAAAATATAAAAAAACATTTTTTTTCACCGTTTTTGGCCGATTTATATTCTTCCTCATATTTGCGATAAAAAAAATCGCAATCGGCGTTTATTGATTGGTTTGCGCAAAAGTGGTCGCGTTTACGGATGATGAGAATTCATTTTTGGGGTTTTTAATTTTTTTTAATTTTTTACTAAAAATGGCGGCGATCTGCGATTTTTTGCGGTACTGCGATATTTCAGCGGACATGGCGGAACATTTTGACACTTTTTTGGGACCATTGGCATTTATACAGCGATCAGTGCTATAAAAATGCTGTAAATGTCATTGGCAGTGAAG
>BLSH010214068.1:676837-691480 GCA_018402905.1 Glandirana rugosa | reverse complement strand
TGAAGGCGAGGGTGTCTCTGGTACTGGGCAGTTTGCAGCCAGTGAGATAGGTGGGGGGCAGTTTGCAGCCAGTGACACAGGAGGGGCAGTTTGCAGCCAGTGAGATAGGTGGGGGCAGTTTGCAGCCAGTGAGATAGCTGGGAGGCAGTTTGCAGCCAGTGACACAGGTGGGGTACATTGCAGAGTCCCCCCCCCTGCACTTACCCCATCCAGCAGGCAGGATTCTTGTTACAGAGATTTGGCATGCGAGAGCGCGCTGGGTCTGCAGAGTTCGGCACACGGAGAGCGGCTGTCCCCCCCTCGTCGGTCCCCGGGCGGTCATGGTCTCTGTGGGAGCGGAAGTCCCCTCCGCTGCCACAGAGACCCGCCCCCGGCCCCTCATCCAATCACCCTGAGCGGAGGCTCAGGGCAGCCAATCAGCCTATGCATGGCCGCAGGAACAAGTGCACATGCATAGGCTTTAATGGCCGACCAATAGGCTCACTTACTTGGCTGTCATGTGACAGCCAAGGAGCCGAAAAGAAAAAAAAAAAAGAAAGTCAATGTACCGGCGCCACCTGTAGGTGGGCGGGGTTGACTTTTTTTTTCTTTCGTCTTTTGCCGGCGGGGAGGCGGTGCCCCAGCGCCCCTCCCACACCAGCCGCCGCTGAGTTTTAATGTTAAAATGTGCTTACATGTCAAAACTTCAAAATGATCATTCGTGTAACATAAAGGAGCGGTCTTGTTACCCGTTCGTGATCACTGCTCCTTCGTTCTCATCTGCAGCGTCACTTCGGATCCAATCCGCTCGGTGTGAGTCGTCGCGTGGCCACGGCCCGGACGCGTTTCATCACTTCCGACTTAGTCACAAGGGCTGGCCACACGACGAGACGACCCGACTTAAGTACTGGCTTGTTTTCACCACTAGATGGCGTGGATGGATACTAGTCACTTTAACATGGCTTTTCATCCGTTCGGACGTGTTGTCCCATTTCCTGCTGACTAGTTTTGTAATTGTCAGTAGGTAAATGGGAAAAACCAATGTTATATTCCCCCTCTTTGTGCTTAGTGCAAGCACATAATTATTATCTACATCCCTTCACTGGGCTAACTATTCCCCTAAGCAGTGAAGCTTTAAAATATAATCGGTTATAAAACCTGTAACTAGCGTAATATTACAGGGGCAATATAACATTCGTTTTTCCTATTTACCTACTGACAATTACAAAACTAGTCAGCCGGAAATGGGTTAATGATACACGGATGTAAAGCCATGTTAAAGTGACTAGTATCCATCCACGCCATCTAGTGGTGAAAACAAGCCAGTACTTAAGTCGGGTTGTCTCGTCGTGTGGCCAGCCCTTGTGACCCAACTCACCCCGAGAGGATTGGATCCAAAGTGACGCTGCGGATGAGAACAAACGAGCGGTGATCACGAACGGGTAACAAGACCGCTCGTTTATGTTACACGAATGATCGTTTTGAAGTTTTGACATGTAATCGCATTTTAACATTAAAACTGCTTTTTTAAATTAAATACTACACTATGAGTGGTCATTTCTCCTTCTTCCCATACAAGCTACTTTGACAGAAAGATTAGACGGTGGAAGCTGGTGTCTTTGTGGAGCACTCTGTTGGGGAGATTGTTGTCTATTTTAACCACTTCAGCCCCGGAAGGATTTGCCCCCTTCCTGACCAGAGCCCTTTTTGCGATTCGGCACTGCATCGCTTTAACTGACAATTGCGCGGCCGTGCGACGTTGTACCCAAACTAAATTTGCGTCCTTTTTTTCCCACAAATAGAGCTTTCTTTTGGTGGCAAGATCGGCCCTCTGCGTCATTTCTGATCGCCGTTATAAACAAAAGAAGAGTAACCATTTTGCAAAAAAACCCAAATTTCTTACTTTTTGCTAAAATACAAATCCAAAAAAAATATAAAAAAACATTTTTTTTCACTGGTTTTGGCCGAATTATATTCTTCCTCATATTTGTGATAAAAAAAATCGCAATCGGCATTTATTGATTAGTTTGCGCAAAAGTGGCCGCGTTTACGGACGATGAGAATTAATTTCTGGGGTTTTTATTTTTTTTTATTTTTTACTAATAATGGCGGCGATCTGAGATTTTTAGCGTTACTGCGATATTGCGGTGGACATGTCTGACCATTTTGACACTTTTTTGGGACCATTGGCATTTATACAGCGATCAGTGCTATAAAAATGCATTGATTACTGTGTAAATGCCATTGGCAGTGAAGGGGTTAACCTGCAGGGGGCGCTCTAAGGGTTAACTATGTTCCCTGGGCATGTTCTAACTGTCTTACTGTTTGACTGGCAGGGGGAGGGGAGTGATCACAGCTTCCACGTAGAGGAAGGCTGTGATCACTCCCTTCCCCCTCTAACAGAACGGAGGTCCGTGTTTACTTACACGGACCTCCGTTCTTTCACTCCGGGGGGGGGGGCATCGCGGGTAGCCGGCGGCGATCGAGTCCACCGCACCCGCTCCCTGGCCCCCCCCGGACACAGTGAGCGTGCGAGCGCGCCTCCGGCGGCGCGCGCTCACAGTGCGCGATCTGGCAGCCGCCGTCGTATGACGGCGGTTTGCGCAGGGGAGCCACCTTGTCGCCGTCAACCTGTGGTTGACGGCCGGCTAGTGGTTAAGATAGGCTGATTGACCTCGGGACATCTTGTGAGCCTCAGTGTGTTTAATGCTCTCACGTGGTGGCACTGGTGAAGGAGTTCCTGATTTTAAGTTTTGCTTCACAGCACTTTATGGACAATTGTTTTTTGTCTTAGATGGACTGTTAGCACATGCACTTTATGTCATGATATGTGTGATCATTTATTTATAATTGCTCTGCTGAAAACATTTGTAACTTTTCAGTTTTCCATTTTTAGATACACTATTACCGGATAGCCGGCCGTCTGCTCTAAAAATTGGTACCGAGGTATAGCCTGTAGCTACAGACTATACCCCGATACATCCACTTAAAGCTGCCAATTATAAACGGCGATTCGCGTTAAGTGGTTAAATTGTGATGACATGCCCCAGTCAAACAGGTGGTGAAAAATTGGGCCTTGGGTGTTGGCGGTGCCAGAACACTGTAGCGCCTTGCAGTTACACTTGTTGGGCGCTGAAACGGGCCCTGCTGTTGTAAATGAACCACTTAACGTGAATCGCTGTTTATAAACGGTGGCTGCTTTAAGTGGGAGTATCGGGGTATAGTCTGCAGCTACAGAGCTAGAGCAGTCGGCCGGCAATCCGGTGATAACAACCGATCTGGCTCAGGAGCCGCTCGCCGTTATCCCAGGCAGCGGGAGGAGACATCCCCCCTCCCGCCACCGTCCGCCGCTCTTCTCCGGCCTCCCGTTCCACTGGGAGACCCGAGCTCTGATCCGGCACGTTCGCCGGCTGTGTTGAGTCCCTGTGGAAGCCGGAATCGGCTCCAATCGGGACTCCTTTGTACATTTCCGGAAGCAACGTTACAACGTCACTTCCGGTTTACTCGGCGGCTAACGACACCGGTTTTAAAAAAATGACAGTATTCAGAATCGCCGTTTTTGGTGATCTGAAAACTGTGAAGTGTAAAAGAGGGATGGGGGGTCTTTTAGACCCCCCATCCCTCCATAAAGAGTACCTTGCACCACATATTACTATCACAAGGGATGTTTACATTCCTTGTGAAAGCAATAAAAGTGATCAGATATTTTTTTTTTTTAAAGGAAGAGTGTTAAAAGAAAAAATGAAATAAAATAAATAAAAAAATGTTAAAGTGCCACTGTCCCTGCGACCTCGTGCAGCAAAGAAAATGCATATGTAAGTCGCGCCCCATATGAAAACGGTGTTAAAACCACACATGTGGGGTATCGCAGCGATCGCCAGAGTGTGAGCAATAATTCCAGCAAAAGACCTCCTCTGCACCTCTAACCTGGTAACCGTTACATTTTTTTAAACGTCGCCTATGGAGATTTTTAAGTACTGGAGTTTGTCGTCATTCTGCGAGTGCGCTATTTTCAACCGTAACATGTATAGTATCTATTTACTCCGTGTAACATTCTCTTTCACAATATACAAAGAAATTGGGCTAACTTTACTTTGTCTTATTTTTTTAACTCAAAAAAGTGATTATTTTCCAAAAAAATCGCGCTTGAAAGACCGCTGCGCAAATACTGTGTGACAAAAAGTATTGCAACAATCACCATTTTATTCTCTAGGGTGTTTGAAAAAAATATATAAAATATTTGGGGGTTCTAAGTAATTTTATAGCAAAAAAAACATGATTTTAACTTGTAAACAAATGTAAAAAAGGGCTGCGGGGGTTAAGGGGTTAAAAACTGTATATATTTTAATACACCATGTCAAGTGTACTATATACCGACGTACACCCCCGAATGCACTATAATGCACTGACATATAGTGTACACTCAATAGGTTGTGTATATATATATATATATATATATATATATATATATATATATATGTATACAGTATCTCACAAAAGTGAATACACCCCTCACATTTTTGGAAATATTTTATTATATCTTTTCATGTGACAACACTAAAGAAATGACACGTTGCTACAATGTAAAGTAGTGAGTGTACAGCTTGTATAGCAGTGTAAATTTGCTGTCCCCTCAAACTAACTCAACACACAGTCATTAACCACTTATCAACCGGGAGGAGCCCAAGATGGCACTGGTGTGAGCTCCTAGAGCACTCCCTGGAGAGTAGACCGCCCTGAGAGCGTCCCAGAAAGCAGGCAGCCAGCCGGCAGATGGAGAGCGTTGCTGGCTGAGAGCCCCTCGCCCCCCCTGTAACTCCGGACCCCCAGTAGCGGTGTCCTGGGCACTTGGAGCGGGTGGTGAGCAAGAGGAGAAAGCACCCCGCGTTGGAGCGGGTTCGTGTGCGGAAGTCCGCGAGGAGGGGAGGAGGAACGTGTCTGAAAGCAAGAGTGGTGCTCGCGCACTCGTTCGCCCCACGGCTGCAAACGGCACTTGGAGCGGAACCCCGGAGAAGGTCGGAGAAGCGGCGAAGAAAGCGCCCGCAGCAGAGAAGCCCAGGAAAGGGAGAGGGAGGTAAAGTGGTCGGACGGTCTGCCCTGGCGTCTGGAAGCGGTAAGTGGGGGAAAGAGGGGGAGAGCGGTGGCAACCCACAGAGAGGGAGAAGAGGTGAAGCAGGAGACCAGAAGGTGAGAAAGGAGGTGACAGAAGGCTAAACTAAAGTGAAGAACCTACGAGGAGGGGGAGAAGGGGGGGATTGCGGAACGTGACACCTCAATCACCCCAAAACGATCCCCCCGGTCCCCCGTTCATACCACATTGAGCAGCGAGCATACCGGTCCTCTGAGTCACCCGGCACTCTGCGTCCTGCACTACTCCCTGGGTCTTCCACCCCCATAAACCCCCACCAGATCCCCCACCAGACCCCCCACCGCCGGCCACCTGAGGTGGAGGAAAGGAGGGCCTGAGTACACCCTCTCTCCCATTCGCCCAGGATCTTGCTGGGACCACACACCCAGAGGAACCGTGGTCAGTCGATCAGGGTGTTGTCTGGACTGAGCCCTAAGTACCCTCAGTGGCCTAAAGACACATATTAGACAAAAAAAAAAGGGATACACACGAAAGGGCCGATAAGAAATCCTGGAGGAAAATGGGCAAAGTAACGAAGAGTGCAGGGGCGAATCCGCTAAGGACGAGTGCAAGTCCTGGCACTATTAAAAAATACATGGTACAAAACGGTGAACAAATAAGCCCACTGAAACAAACAGGGACAAAAAGCAAACAAAAAGACACAAGTATTAAAACATCACAAAACAGACCTTCATTGGGGCAAAGTTTAGAAGGACCAGGAAAAAAAAGAACTATCACATAAAATAGTAGAAGAACATCAAATGGGGGATTAGATGCCCACAAAAATGGAAATAGCAGAGATGTTTATGCGGCTGGAATCATCTCTTAAAGGGGAAATGACAAATATCCGGGAGGACCTGAGTCAGATCCTGAAAAGGGTGGAGGAAACTGAGGAAAGAGTAGAGTCTCAAGAAAAAGAGATACAGACCCTTAGAGAACAAATAAATAAGATTCAAAGAGACCAGCGAGAGATAAGATACAAAATAGAAGACCAAGAAAACCGTAATAAAAGGAAACATTTAAGAATAAGAGGACTACCGGAGACTGTACCCGAGGAGGAATTACAAAAGACCCTGGATATAATATTCGGCCCATTGCTAGGAAAAGCAGGCATAGACAGAGTTAAAATAGAGAGGGTGCACAGGATACCAAAACCCAGCCATTTAGGAATGGACATACCGAGGGACGTAATTGCTCGTTTCCATAATTACAGAGACAAAGAAGAGGTGTGGCAGAAAACGAGATCAGGACATAAGATAATCTTCGAAAAAGCTGAGATAAAAATATCTGCAGACCTGGCAAGGGAAACACGCACGAGGAGAAAGGCACTTAAACCACTATTAGAACAGCTAAAACAGCAGGGGTGCCAATACTCATGGGGGTTCCCAGCTTGCCTAATAGGCAAAAAGGAAGGTAGATCAGCGAGGCTGAGGTTCCCAGAGGAGACAGAGGGATTCTGTAGGAAACTGAGCCTACACATTCCCGATATGCCAGGATGGAGGGAGAGGGAAGAGCAAATAAAGATGAATGAAGATAGGCAATGGAAGCGGATCCCGTAAATGGAAGTGGCAGGGGGATGGGGGGTGGAGGGGGGGCGGGAAGGAGGGGCGGTTCTACAGATTCCAGGAGTGGGAAGGAAGAACTCCCCAGGACAAGGGGAAATGGAGAAATCAGGCCAGCGCCAAACAGGAGTTTCACCCCGGGGGCAACCAGGGTGGGGGGAGATGGGAACATCTCTCACCCACCAAGGTGGAAGGTCAGAAGAAGACCAAAAAGCCCCACAAGGGAAGGGTCAGGGGGGAGGGATCAGGTCTTCCAAGGAAGAAAGAGTAACAGACGAAAGGGGTTAAACGAAGGGTCCTCATATCCAGTCTTGGGCCTTATTTAAAACTTGAGCACCAAGTACAAAGGGGATGGTTAAGTTTATAACATACAATGTGAGGGGAATGAGATGCCCTGAAAAGAGACGTAAAGTACTGCAGGAGCTGGACCGACATAAGGTAGAAATAGCGTTTCTACAGGAGACGCATCTGTCAAATAAAGAAAAAACGAGAATTTGTTCTCAGAGGTATCCACTGTGGTTCCAAGGGGACTCACAAACGAAAAGGGCCAAAGGAGTAGCAATAGGGTTCTCAAGGAATGTACAGTTAGTAATAAAAGAGAGGCTAGTAGACCCAGAAGGAAGGTTTCTATTCCTAAAAGGTAAGCTAGATAACAAAGAGTGTACCCTGGTTAACATATATTGCCCTAATAAGGACCCAGCAGGATACTTGGGTAGGATCCTGGAGAAACTGAGTGAATTTAAAGAGGGATTAGTAATAGTAGCAGGGGATTTCAATTTTAGTCTGGACCAAATGTGGGACAGTGCGTCCCGTGCACAGGGGATCTCAAATATAAAGAGAGGAAGAGTAAAAAAGAAGATATTTCAGAATCAACTGATTGACGCCTGGAGGGCAGGGCATCCGAAAGAGAGAGATTACACCTTTTATTCCTCTGTGCACGGGACGTACTCCAGAATAGACTATATTCTAGTGGAACATAGAGAATTGGAAAGGGTGAGGAAAACAAGTATAGAAATAACCACAATTTCGGATCACGCTCCGGTGACTCTGGAGATGGACCTGGGGAACCATTTAAAAAAAGAGAATAGTTGGAGAATAAATGAAGAACTACTTAAAGAGGAAGATACGGCGAGACGTATAAAGGCAGAATTGGTTAGTTTTTTTTAAATCAACACCTCAGAAGAGATACCTGATCCCATTAATATGGGAGGCCCATAAGGCATACATAAGAGGGGTAATGCTCGCGATGGATAAAGGAAAAAAGAAAGAAAGGAAGAAAAAAAGAGAGGATTTAATAAAGAGAATATATGATTTAGAACAGGAGTATAAAAAAAAAGGGATGAGGGTGGAGGTATTAAAGATATTATTGGAGAAAAGAGAGGAACTTAAAGACCTAATAGAACAGGAAAACCGTATTATATATAATCATATTAAAAAAGAAAGATATCTAGGGGGAGATAAAGTAGGGAAACATCTGGCCAGGATCCTAAATAGGAAAAAATCAAGGAATTATATAGAGAAAATCCAAAATGAAACAGGTCAAGTCAGATACAAGACAGAAGAGATAGCGGACACCTTCCGGGAATATTATAGTAAATTATACGCAGTGAGGAAAGGCGGGATAGATCCTGGGGAAAAAACACAGAAGAGAGAGAAAATCCAAGAATTCTTAAAACAGGCGGATATGCCACATATAGGTAGGGAGGAGGTGGAAGATATGGAGCGTGAGATAACAACAGAGGAGATAGAGGCAGCAATGGGCACAGGGGAAAAGCCCAGGGCCAGATGGCCTCCCTATAGTATACTATAAAAAGTTCAAAGAGATACTAATCCCAAGGATGTGTAAATACATGAATGGGATTGGTAGTAAATGGGGTATAAGAAGTGAATCCCTGCTGGCCACTATAACGGTAATTCCTAAGGAGGGGAAGGAGAAAGGACTATGCTCCAGCTATAGGCCTATATCCCTATTAAATGCGGATACCAAGCTCTTTTCAAAAATCATGGCCACTAGATTAAAAAAAGTAGTAAAAAATATAATAAGAGAGGATCAAGTGGATTTCGTACCTGGGAGGGAAGGTAGAGATAACGGAATAAGAACACTATTATTGCTCCAGGAAAGGGAAAGAGAGGGAGGCCCCAGTCTACTCCTGTCAATTGATGCTGAAAAGGCCTTTGACAGGGTAGACTGGGACTTTATGTTTCAGACGTTGGAGACCATAGGCTTGGGCAGTAAAATGATAAATTGGATCAGGGCTTTATACGAGAAACCGAAAGCAAGAGTCAGGATAAATGGGGAATTGTCGAGGCCCTTTGAAATGCAAAATGGGACGAGACAGGGCTGTCCCCTGTCTCCAATCCTATTTGTGCTGGCGTTGGAACCACTACTTGCAGTGATAAGGAATCACAAGGAAATAAGAGGTTTCAAAGTAGGGGAGGAGGAACATAAGGTCGCTGCATATGCAGGCGACCTATTAGTTTATATCAGTAGGCCAAGGGAAACCATCCCCAAACTATTGGAAGTGATGGGGAACTATGGGGAATTATCGAATTTTAAGATAAATCACTGCAAGTCGGAGGTTCTAGAGATAAAGGTAGGGGCACAGGAAAGGAGGAGCTCCAAAGAGACTTTCCCTTTAAGTGGAATAAGGAGGAAATAAAATACCTAGGAGTAAAAATAACGGCAACAAGAACAGGACTATATACAGCCAATTTCGCCCCCCTACTGAACGAAATAAAGGAAGAAGTGAGGAGGATGATGTATAGGCCAATGTCTTGGACAGGGTGAATAAACGCGGTCAAGATGATTATTCTCCCAAAAATAGTATACAAATTTCAGATGCTGCCAATTCATATTCCACAAGAGTTCGTTCAGGTCATAAAGAAAATAATAACAAGGTTTATATGGAAAAGCCAAAAACCACAAATAAAAATGTCAATACTGAATAGGGAGAAAAATAGGGGGGGACGGCATTACCGAATATAAAAAAATACTATAAAGCAAACATCATGGCACGGGTGATAACTTGGGTACAGAAAGAGGGAGGGAAAAAATGATTCACATTAGAGAGCAGAATATGCAAAACACAATTAGAGAAGATAATATGGATCCCACCAGAGTTTAGAAGATTGGATAATAACACAAACGAGATTACACATAATGCACTGAAAATATGGGATGACACAATGAAGAAGGGAAACTGGAAATACAATTCACCACTCACTCCACTTTGCGGAACGGACTATTTTTTGCCGGGGCAAGAGAAGTGGGCGGGGAAATGGATAAAAGATGGAGCACTAAAATTAACCCCTTCCTTACCCGGCACTTAAACCCCCCTCCTGCCCAGACCAATTTTTGGCTTTCAGCACTGTCGCATTTTGAATGACAATTGCGCGGTCGTGCGACGTTGTACCCAAATAAAATTTGCGTCCTTTTTTTCCCACAAATAGAGCTTTCTTTTGGTGGTATTTGATCCCCTCTGCGCCATTTCTGATCGCCGCTATAAACAAAAAATGAGCGATAATTTTGCAAAAAAGAACAATATTTTTTACTTTTTGCTAAAGTACAAATCCATTAAAAAAATTATTCATCAGTTTTGGCCGATATATATTCTTCTACATATTTTTGGTAAAAAAAAAAATCGCAATCGGCGTATATTGATTGGTTTGCGCAAAAGTTATCGCGTCTACAAACTGGGAATTGATTTATGGCGTTTTTATTTTTTTTTTTTTTTTACTAGTAATGGCGGCGATCTGCGATTTTTATTGGTACTGCGATATCGGGGCAGAAATGTCGGACATTTTTGACACATTTTTGGGACCAATGACATTTATACAGCGATCAGAAATTTAAATGTCCACTGATTACTGTGTAAATGCCATTGGCAGTGAAGGGGTTAACCAGCAGGGGGCAGTGAAGGGGTTAAACATGTTCCCTGGCTGTGTTCTAACTGTGGGGGGGCAGGGCTGGCCGGGACATGACAGATCTAACTGATCCCAGTGACAGGGATCAGTAGATCTGGCATGTCCCCTGTCACAGAACGGGGAACCGCCGTGTTTACAACGGCGGTTCCCCGTTCTGAGGCTCCTAAAGGTGATCGGCGGGTCCGGGCGGACATCAAGTCCGCCCGACCCGCGGGCACACTCGCGCAGCGTGCGGCGCGCGCGCACGCGCGCCGCCGCTGCCGCCAGGGGGCGCGCGGGAGCATGCGCAGTGGAGGACGTCCATGGACGTCCTCCGGGCATTTCAGATCCGCGCTGGAGCCGTACTTTGGCTATAGCGCGGATCTGAAGTGGTTAGGAGATATAATGAATAGAGGGGTAATTAAATCACTGGGTGAGCTACAACAAAGCGATAAATTCAGTAAAATAGACTAGTGGAGATATTCTCAATTAAAACACTTTGTGGCGGCGCTCCCTCAACCAGTGAGATCAGAAAAGGACCTTACACCAATAGAGAAATTATGTGAGACAACAAATAAGAGAGCAGGGGTCTCCAATAAGTATAAGATTTTACTGGGGCTAGGAGAAGAAGAGCGACCTCCATATATGGGTAAGTGGGAAACTGAATTGGGATCACAGAAGACTAACCGGCAGTGGGAAAGGATAATAACCAGTATTAATGGAACTGCAGTGGATAGCCAGACCAGAGAGATGAATTACAAATGTATGGCCAGATGGTACCTGACCCCAAACAAGGTAGCTAAATACCAAAAGGAAGGAACGGACCACTGTTGGAGAGGATGTAATATAAAGGGTACAATGGCACACCTATGGTGGGACTGCCCTGTGATAAAAAAATGTTGGGATGATATAAGAGAAATAATAGAGCTGATCACAAAAGAAAAAATAGAAGTAGACCCCTGGGTATGCCTTTTCCACGGTGGCTCGGGTCCTATTAAAAAATATATGAGGTCATTAGTGCCGACCCTCCTAAACGTAACCAAAAGTTTAATCCCCAAATGGTGGAATAAAAAGGAGCCCCCAGATCTAGATCTATGGTGCATCAGGGTAGATGGGGCTGTCAATATGGAGAGACTAAAATACTCAGATGAAAAGGAAAAAGAGGTAAGGGAAAAAAAATGTGAAGAATGGGCTAGATTCAAAAAAACCAAAAAATACGTGGAAATAATGAGACCAAGACTGGAACAGGACCTGTAAAAGGAAGAGATACGGAAGACCTGAGGGGAGGGGTGGGAGAGGGAGGAGGGGGAGGGGGAGGGATGAGGGTGGGAGGGAAAGGGGGAAGAAATAAAGTAGTAAGACAAGGGATATAGTGATGTGGAATTATATGAATACTCTTTTTTGAAATAAAAGTAGAAAGACCACTATGATGTGATTATACCCTGGACACAGCATGAGAATAAAGCTGAATTGAAAGAGGTCCAGGAAATCAGCTGATGTGGTAAGAAAAAAAACAAAAAAAAAAAAAACACTTACCAACTGGAAGGTTTTCCAGCTTTAGGACCAGAGCACTTTTTGTGATTCGGCACTGCGTCGCTTTAACTGACAATTGCGCAGTCGTGCGACGTTGCACCCAAACAAAATTTGCGTCCTTTTTTTCCCACAAATAGAGCTTTCTTTTGGTGGTATTTGATCGCCTCTGCGTCATTTCTGATCCCGCTATAAACAAAAGAAGAGCGACCATTTTGCAAAAAAACCCAAATTTCTTACTTTTTGCTAAAATTCAAATCCAAAAAAAAAATATAAAAAAACATTGTTTTTCACCGGTTTTGGCCGATTTATATTCTTCCTCATATTTGTGATAAAAAAAATCACAATCTGCGTTTATTGATTGGTTTGCACAAAAGTGGCCGCGTTTACGGATGATGAGAATTAATTTCTGGGGTTTTTTTTTTTTTTTATTTTTTACTAGTAATGGCGGCGATCTGCGATTTTTAGCGGTACTGCAATATTGCAGCGGATATGTCGGACATTTTTGACACTTTTTTGGGACCAATGACATTTATTCAGCGATCAGAAATTTAAATGTCCACTGATTACTGTGTAAATGTCATTGGCAGTGAAGGGGTTAATCTGCAGGGGGAGAGATAGGGGTTAACTATGTTCCCTGGGTGTGTTCTTACTGTGGGGGGGTTGGGCTACCATGGGCATGAGAGATCTAACTGATCTCAGTGACAGGGATCAGTAGATCTCCCATGCCTGCACTAACAGAATGGGGAACCACCGTGTTTACATCGCTCTTTCCCTGTGGCCGCTCATCGCGGCTCGCCGGCAGACATCGGGTCCGCCCGAGCCGCGGGCACACTCCTCAGGAGTGCGGCGGGCGCGAGCGCCCCCTAGCGGCTGTTCGCAGATCGCCGCCTTTTTACGGCGATTCGCGCTCAGCATCCGACTGCCGCCGTGAAAAGACGACACACGGTCGGGAACTAGTTAATGTCCAAACCACTAGCAACAAAAGTAAGTACACCCCAAGTGAAAATGTCCAAATTGGGCCCAGTTAGCCATTTTCCCTCTCTGGTGTCATGGGGCTCATTAGTGTTACAAGGTCTCAGGTGTGAAAGGGGAGCAGGTGTGTTAAATTTGGTGTTATTGCTGTCACTCTCTCATACTGGTCGCTGGAAGTTCAACATGGCACCTCATGGCAAAGAACTCTCTGAGGATCTGAAAAAAAAGAATTGTTGCTCTACATAAAGATGGCCTAGGCTATAAGAAGATTGCCAAGACCCTGAAACTGAGCTGCAGCATGGTGGCCAAGACCATACAGTGGTATAACTGGAAAGGTTCCACTCAGAACAGGCCTCACCATGTTCGACCAAAGAAGTTGAGTGTATGTGCTCAGCGTCATATCCTGCAGAGGTTGAACAGGTGAGGGGTCAGCTTGTCAGTGCTCAGACCATACACCGTACACTGCATCAAATTTGTCTGCATGGCTGTCATCCCAGAAGGAAGCCTCTTCTAAAGATGATGCACAAGTAAGCCTGTAAGCAGTTTGCCGAAAACAAGCAGACTAAGGACATGGATTAACAAAACCATGTCCTGTGGTCTGATGAGACCAAGATAAACTTATTTGGTTCAGATGGTGTCAAGCATGTGTGGCAGCAACCAGGTGAGGATTACAAAGACAAGTGTGTCTTGCCTACAGTCAAGCATGGTGGTGGGAGTGTCATGGTCTGGGGCTGCATGAGTGCTGCTGGCACTGGGGAGCTACAGTTCATTGAGGGAACCAGGAATGGCAACATGTACTGTGACATACTGAAGCAGAGCATGATCCCCTCCCTTCAGAGACTGGGTTGCAGGGCAGTATTCCAACATGATAACGACCCCAAACGCACCTGCAAGATGACCACTGCCTTGCTAAAGAAGCTGAGGGTAAAAGTGATGGACTGGCCAAACATGTCTCCAGACCTAAACACTATTGAGCATCTGTGGGGCATCTTCAAACGGAAGGTAGAGGAGTGCAAGGTCTCTAACATCCACCAGCTCTGTGATGTTGTCATGGAGAAGTGGAGGAGGACTCCAGTGGCAACCTGTGAAGCTCTGGTGAACTCCATGCCCAAGAGGGTTAAGGCAGTTCTGGAAAATAATGGTGGCCACACAAAATATTGACACTTTGGGCCCATTTTCACTTAGGGGTGTGCTCACTTTTGTTGCCAGTGGTTTAGACATTAATGGCTGTGTGTTGAGTTATTTTGAGGGGACAGCAAATTTACACTGTTATACAAGCTGTACACTCACTACTTTACATTGTAGCAAAGTGTCATTTCTTCAGTGTTGTCATGTGAAAAAATATAATAAAATATTTACAAAACTGGGAGGGTGCACAATATATATATTGTAATGCCTTTAGTGTATACTAGCTAATTCAGTGTATAGTATATAGCGTCTGTTCAGGCAGTGAAAGAATATATATATATATATATATATATATATATATATATATATATATCACGTTCTTATATATATATGGAAGGAGCACACATATATATATATATATATATATATATATATATA
>BLSH010214068.1:633905-644204 GCA_018402905.1 Glandirana rugosa | reverse complement strand
ACGCAGCGACCCAACCCATAAATTCGTCCTGCGGGGATGAAAGTAAACCTACCTCTCCTAGGGTCCCAACAAAAAAGCTTAACACAGTATAAATGCAAGCTGGCCTGCTAGGTGCAGCGATAGCACGTAGTTCATCCCAGGGTGTTGGCATAGAGGACAGTGATACCAATGAGGCTCCTGGTGGTGGCAGGCGAAGACTACACTGGAGCCACTCTATCCAGCAGACTCCACAAGGAAGGTACACAAATAAGAAAACAAGACAGGATATTCAGACAATGAACGGTCGCAACTGCGGTCTGCAAGATGTCGGTTGTACACAACCCAAAAACATTTCTTGGCCCGCTCACTGCCTCGAAACACTGTCAGTGCGTACCCTGGGATCCTCTCCATCCAAATGAAAGTAGGGGCGTCCTGCTTAAATACCCAACCCAGCGACGCAAACACCGGCCGTCAGTGAGACGTCGCCGGGTAAAGTCACCTGTAGTTGCGCGCGCATACCCGCAGATGATGCGGTCAAAAGGCAGAAGTGCGCAAGCCTTAATCTGCGCAAGAGCAGAGGTCCACTGGAGGCGCGCTCCACCAATGCTCCAGGGCGACTACATCTCTGCGGACACAAACAAGGAGCACCCCAGCGCCATCTGGTGTGGTGAACAGGAATGCAGGCTTGGTCAACCACCTGTACAAACGTTATAAAAAGGGTATGCAATAGGTACAAGTTTATGAGATACAATTCAGATAATAAAATTCAAAAAGTAATATCGCGCTAAAGGTGAAGAATATAATAGCTTTGGGAGGAGGGGAGTGTACTGACATTATCAAACCCTCTGACAAGGGTGGTAATATTGTCATTATGACCCACAGCCAGTACCAAGCCATGTGTTGAGACATATTGAATAACCCTACCTAGTACCAACCAATCTCTCAGGTAGTTACCATACACTTTACTCAGGAGTTACGTGAACTTTGCACCAGGGCTTTTTGGGATGGACTTATTGCAAGGACATACTCAATTACCTTGTAGTCAAACACCCCCGCACCCGACCTTCTATACATTGCCCAAGACTCATAAAAATTTATCATGTCCTCCGGGTAGACCTACCGTATCTGGTATCAGTTCACTCATCGATAATGCCAGCAAATTTGTCGATAGCTTCTTAATGCCACATGTGTTGGGACTACCATCCTATATACGTGATACAACAGACTTTCTTAAGCACAGCGAGGGGATTCAGGTCCCTGGGGACTCCCTGCTCATGGCTGTAGATACAGAGGCCTTGTACTCTAGTCTCCCTCATGAGCGGGGAGTTTTGATGGCTGAATCATTCCTGATGGAGCAGGACCACACAACATGGCCATTGAATAGCTTCATCCTTGAACTTCTACGTTTCATTCTCACCTGTAATTTTTTCTTATTTGATGGGCAATGTTACCTACAAACCCAAGCAGTAGCCATGGGGACCTCATGTGCTCCTTCTTATGCCAATCTCTACTTGGGAGGATGGGAGAGGGGTGTGTTCTTGGACAATGCTGTTGCCAATTACCTTCAATTTATTTTATTTTGGTACAGGTTTATTGATGACCTTTTTATAGTTTGAACGGGCCCTCGTGATCTCTTGGTTGAATTCATTCAAAAATTGAATTCCAATGACCTCAATTTATTTTGTACCTATAACACCAGTGATTCACAGATCTCCTTCCTGGTTCTGTGTATCATGAAGGACCAAGAGGGTTACCTCAGTACCAATTTATACCGCAAACAGACGTCTGGGAACACACTCCTCCATGCCTCCAGTGCACATCCAAATGCCTTGGTGCGAAGCATTCCCTATGCACAGTACCTTCATCTTAGAAGGAACTGTGCTAGAAAGGAAGATTTTTACATCCAAGCGGGCCTCAGGCATGAATGATTACTTCAAAGGGGCTACTCTCGCCCAAAACTAAGGAAAGCCTTTAACCAGGCCCTTGTTCGCATAAGGGCTTCTCGGCTTCTCTCTTGCATGCTCCCCCACAACCCCGACATTCGATAAGATTATTACCCCTTACTCGGCTCATCATGGCCAACTAAGAAACATTTTATCCAGACATTGGCATCTCTTAACAGAGCACCATACACTGTGAAAATATGTCAAATCGTCACCTGAGCTGGTATTTCGGTGAGCTAAATCGCTGCGGGACCGACTGACTACCAGCCATTACCGCACTTTTGAGGAAGCTTTTGAGGACAATGGGGCACTTCACCCTGTGGGGAATGCCTCAGATGCCCATGGGTTGCTAATGCAATTTCGCCTTTATTACCCAATGGGGAAATGTTTTTACCAGGATATTCGGCCAATTGTCAAATTACTGGCATGGTATATGTGATGGTGTGTGAGTGTTGAGGGTTTTACATGGGGAAAACTATTAGAGAATTGCAACAATGCATAGGAGACCATGTTTATTATTCTGCTAATGGTGAATTGACAACCATAGGCCGACATATTGGTATTTACCATAGATTTAAGTTCATGCTGTGAAATTTCTTGTTCTAGAAGTGGTACCATCCGATCCTAAAGGGGGAGATCGCGACAAGATTCTCTTGCAACGCAAAACTCTCTGGATTGAGTAGTTAAATGCCACAATTCCTCCTGGCCTTAATGAGGTTAACTCTTACAAACCGTTCTTATAATTAATCAAGAGCCTGAACGCAACTGCCTCTTTAAATTGTTCTGGGTCTGGGTAAGCTCCCAATGAACCCCCTACTCCCTCCTCTCCCCCTTCACTTTCCTCCACCATCCCCTCCCCCACTGCTGTCTATAAGCCCTTATTGTATACTGGACATGGACTACTGTCTTGGTATGTTCTACGGTCCTACTGTCCTGTTCAATAGTTTGGGAATTGTTTGTGGATTGTTTCCATTCACATTTATTGTTTTTCCATATAGCACAAGTTCTGATATCTTTTTCTACAATTTTATCTCATAAACTTATACCTATTGCATACTCTTTTTATAACGTTTGTACTGGTGATTGCCCAAGCCTGCGTTTCTGTTCACCACATCAGATGGCGCCAGTGTGCGCCTTGTTCATGTCGGCAGAAATATAGTCGCCCTGGAGCTTTGGTGGAGCCCGTCTCCAGTGGACCACCTCCAATCTTGCGCAGATTGAGGCTTGGGCACGTGTAGCAAAGTGTCATTTCTTCAGTATTGTCACATGAAAAGATATAATGAAATATTTACGAAAATGTGAGGGGTGTACTCACTTTTGTGAGATACTGTATATACAGTCAGTGCAGGCAGTATAAGAATATATATATATATATATATATATATATATATACAGTATCTTGCAAAAGTGAGTACACCCCTCACATTTTTGTAAATATTTTATTTTATCTTTTCATGTGACAAAACTAAAGGAATTACACTTTGCTACAATGTAAAGTAGTGAGTGTACAGCTTTTATAACAGTGTAAATTTGCTGCCCCCTCAAAAAAACTCAACACACAGACATTAATGTCTAAACTGCTGTCTAGTGAAAACACCCCTAAGTGAAAATGTCCAAATTGGGCCCAATTAGCCATTTTCCCTCCCTAGTGTCATGTGACTTGTTAGTGTTACAAGGTCTCAGGTGTGAATGAGGAGCAGGTGTGTTAAATTTGGTGTTATCGCTCTCACTCTCTCATACTGGTCACTGGAAGCTCAACATGGAACCTCATGGCAAAGAACTCTCTGAGGATTTGAAAAAAAAAAAACAATTGCTGCTCTACATAAAGATGGCCTAGGCTGTAAGAAGATTGCCAAGATGATGAAACTGAGCTGCAGCACGGTGGCCAAGACCATACATCGGTTTAACAGGACAGGTTCCATTCAGAACAGGCCTCGGCATGGTCGACCAAAGAAGTTGAGTGCACGTACTCAGCGTCATATCCAGAGGCTGTCTTTGGGAAATAGACGTATGAGTGCTGCCAGCATTGCTGCAGATGTTGAAGGGGTGGGGGGTCAGCCTGTCAGTGCTCAGACCATACACTGCACACTGCATCAAATTGGTCTGCATGGCTGTCATCCCAGAAGGAAGCCTCTTCTAAAGATGAAGCACAAGAAAGCCTGCAAACAGTTTGCTGAAGACAATCAGACTTAGGATATGGATTACTGGAATCATGTCCTGTGGTCTGATGAAGCCAAGATAAACCTATTTGGTTCAGATGGTGTCAAGCATGTATGGCGGCAATCAGGTGAGGAGTGCAAAGACAAGTGTGTCTTGCCTACAGACAAGCATGATGGTGGGAGTGTCATGGTATGGGGCTGCTACCGGCACTGGGGAGCTGCAGTTCATTGAAGGAACCATGAATACCAACATGTACTGAGACATACTGAAACAGAGCATGATCCCCTCCCTTCGGAGACTGGGCCACAGGGCAGTATTCCAACATGATAATGACCCCAAACACATCTCCAAGATGACCACTGCCTTGCTAAAGAAGCTGAGGGTAAAGGTGATGGACTGGCTAAGCATGTCTCCAGACCTAAACCCTATTGAGCATCTGTGGGGCATCCTCAAACAGAGGGTGGAGGAGTGCAAGGTCTCTAACATCCATCAGCTCTGTGATGTCGTCATGGAGGAGTGGAAGAGGACTCCACTGGCAACCTGTGAAGCTCTGGTGAACCCCATGCCCAAGAGGGTTAAGGCAGTGCTGGAAAATAATGGTGGCCACACAAAATATTAACACTTTGGGCCCAATTTGGAAATTTTCGCTTAGGGGTGTACTCACTTTTGTTGCCAGCGGTTTAGACATTAATGGCTGTGTGTTGAGTTATTTTGAGGGGATGGCAAACTTACATTGTTAGACAAGCTGTACACTCACTACTTTACATTGTAGCAAAGTGTCAATTCTTCAGTGTTGTCATATGAAAAGATATAATAAAATATTTACAAAAATGTGAGGGGTGTACTCACTTTTGTGAGATACTGTATATATAGTACAAGCACCTCTCCCACACAGTAACCAAGCACAGGTTAGGCGCACAACCTCGGGATTGCCCCTGATTTTAACCCCTTCCCAGCCAGTGTCATTAGTACATGACAGTGTATATTTGTAGCACTGATCACTGTATTAGTGTCACTGGTCCCTGGTATTTATATATATATATATATATATATATGCTGCAAGAATATAAGAATATACAGTTGTGCTCATAAGTTTACATACCCTGGCAGAATTTATGTTTTCTTGGCCATTTTTTAGAGAATATGAATGATAACACTAAAACTTTTCTTTCACTCATTGTTAGCGTTTGGCTGAAGTAATTTATTATGAGTCAACTGTGTTTACTCTTTTTAAAAACATAATGAGAACAGAAATTACCCAAACGACCCTGATCAAAAGTTTACATACCCTTGTGATTTTGGCCTGATAATATGCACACAAGTTGACACAAAGGGGTTTGAATGGCTATTAAAGGTAACCATCCTCACCTGTGATCTGTTTGCTTGTAATTAGTGTGCATAAAAGGTCAATGAGTTTCTGGACTCCTGACAGACCCTTGCATCTTTCATCCAGTGCTGCACTGATGTTTCTGGATTCTGAGTCATGGGGAAAGCAAAAGAATTGTCAAAGGATCTGCGGGAAAAGGTAATTGAACTGTATAAACAGGAAAGGGATATAAAAAGATATCCAAGGAATTGAGAATGGCAATCAGCAGTGTTCAAACTCTAATCAAGAAGTGGAAAACGAGGGGTGCTGTTGAAACCAAACCACGGTCAGGTAGACCAACTAAAATGTCAGCCACAACTGGCAGGAAAATTGTTCGGGATGCAAAGAAAACCCCACAAATAACTTCAGGTAAAATACAGGACTCTCTGAAAACATGTAGTGTGGCTGTTTCAAGATGCACAATAAGGAGGCACTTGAAGAAAAATGGACTGCATGGTTGAGTCGCCAGAAGAAAGCCATTACTAAGCAAATGCCGCAAAGTATCCCACTTACAATATGCCAAACAGCACAGAGACAAGCCTCAAACCTTCTGGCACAAAATCAATTGGAGTGATGAGACCAAAATTGAGCTTTTTGGCCACAACCATAAACACTAGATTTGGAGAGGAGTCAACAAGGCCTATGAAACACGGAGGTGGATCCCTGATGTTTTGGGGATGTGTGAGCTACAAAGGCACAGGAAATTTGGTCAAAATTGATGGCAAGATGAATGCAGTATGTTATCAAAACATACTGGAGGAACATTTGCATTCATCAGCCAGGAAGCTGCGCATGGGATGTACTTGGACATTCCAACTTGACAATGATCCAAAACACAAGGTCAAATTGACCCTTTATTGGCTACAGCAGAATAATGTGAAGGTTCTGGAGTGGCCATCTCAGTCTCCTGACCTCAATATCATTGAGCTACTCTAGGAAGATCTCAAACGTGCAGTTCATGCAAGGCAGCCCAATAATTTCCAGGAACTGGAGGCTTTTTGCCAAGAGGAATGGGCAGCTTTACCATTTGAGAAGATAAAGAGCCTTATCCACAAATACCACAAAAGACTTCAAGCTGTCATTGATGTTAAAGGGGTGAATACACGGTATTAAGAACTGGGGTATGTAAACTTTTAATCAGGGTCATTTGGGTAGTTTCTGTTGTCATTATGATTTAAAAAGAGTAAACACAGTTGATTGATAATAAATGGCTTCAGCCAAACACTAAACATGAGTGAAAAAGAAGTTTTCGTGTAATCCTTCATATTCTCTGAAAAATGGCCAAGAAATCATAAATTCTGCCAGGGTATGTAAACTAATGAACACAACTGTATGCATGTATATATATATTGTAACGGTATGCAAGGCAAACTGGTAGACAAATGCTAGGTGGTTCCTGGCCCTACAGCCATTTAAGTTCACAGTGGAACACCGGAATGGAAGACTCCAGAACAATGCGGATGCCCTCTCCCGGGTCCACTGTATGGTTGGGACAGTTGCTCAGCCGCAGGGGCTTGAGCAGAGGGGGAGGATATGTAACGGTATGTGAGGCAAACTGGCAGACGGACGCTACCTGTCGCCTCGTATGCGGTCGTCTGGACTGGATCAAACAGAGTCCGGTTCGGATTTTACCAGCCATTATGGCAGGGCTGGTTCTGGTCCGGATATTTGTGGGCCACTGGAGTCCACCAGCAGATGGCTTAAATAATCAGGAAGAGAACTCAGTATGGCTCTAACCTGGAACTCAGAGGGGAGTCTGAGGGAGCTCTCTGTGCTGTTTTGGACTTTAAAACAAGGTTTGCATTTTGCTTACGCTTGTGGGTGTCGGAGGCCAGCCCCACACAATATAGTGAGATAACATTGTCGTTTAGTTTAGCGCTGGATGGCAAGGTTTTGTTTTCTGTTTTGTTTGCTTGATATCGTGCAAACCTTGTGATAATAAACCTGGCAAGCAGCCAGATTATAAAGAAATTGCCTTGCATGCTGACTATTTTCCTCCCAAAGGTGATCCCCACAAGCTAATCTCCCACACGTGATGGGCTCAGTGGGCATCTTTCCAAAATGGAGGAGTTGCGAACCGGCAGTTTGCGGGGGCCCTCCTCGAGTTAAAAAAGGGGTCCGCACTTCCTGCGCCAGCAGAACAGAAGCTGGTGCGTGCCAGTTACCATCTGCAGAAAATTACCAGGAAGCCAGGAAGGTTTTTGTGGCCCATAAGAGGACTGGGTATAGCTCACATACAGTGCTACCAATGCCATGCATTGGGCCATATTGCTGCCAATTGTCCCCTGAATGATGAACCCATGCAATGCGATTATACTTACGTATAGCACAGGTCACATGTACAACATTATCTTCAAGTTACATGGAAAGACAAATGTGTGTGATTTTTGTGGATGGGAAACCAGTCACTGCCCTGCTTGATTCTGGTAGTGTGGTGTCACTAGTCAAAAGTACTTGTATAAATCCTGCAAAACTGCACCCCAGCACGGTTGGGGTTGTTTGCATTCATGGTGACACCCGAAACTACCAGACAGCAGTGGTTGAGATTGACACCCCCCGGGGCAGGTTAACACATTCAGTGGGGGTAGTACCCTTACTGATTCATGAAGCCCTAATGGGGATCATGCTCTGCTTCAGTATGTTACAGTACATGTTCCCTCAATGAACTGTAGCTCCCCAATGCCGGCAGCACTCATGCAGCATCAGACCATGGCACTCCCACCACCATGCTTAACTGTAGGCAAGACACACTTGTCTTTGTACTCCTGACCTGGTTGCCGCCACACAATCTTGACACCATCTGAACCAAATAAGTTTATCTTGGTCTCATCAGACCACAGGACATGGTTCTGGTAATCCGTGTCCTTAGTCTGCTTGTCTTCAGCAAGCTGTTTGCTGACTCTCTTGTGCATTATCTTTAGAAGAGGCTTCCTTCCGGGATGACAGCAATGCAGACCAATTTGATGCAGTGTGCGGCACATGGTCTGAGCACTGACAGGCTGACCCTCCGCCCCTTCAACCTCTGCAGCAATGTTGGCAGCACTCATGCATCTATTTCCCAAAGACAACCTCTGGATATGACGCTAAGAACATGCACACAACTTCTTTGGTCAACCATGGCGGGGTCTGTTCTGAGTGGAACCTGTCCTGTTAAACTGCTGTATAGTCTTGGCCACCATGCTGCAGGCTAGTTTCAGGGTCTTGGCAATCTTCTTATAGCCTAGGCCATCTTTATGTAAAGCAGTGGTTCTCAACTCCTGTCCTCAGGACCCACTAACAGGCCAGGTTTGCAAGATAACTGAAGGTGATATAATTTGCTGCTCAGTGATTGCAGTATCCTAGTCTGCATCTCACCAAGGTAATACTTAAAATCTGGCCTGTTAGTGGGTCCTGAGGACAGGAGTTAAGAACCACTGATGTAGAGCAACAATTATTTTTTTCAGATCCTCAGAGAGTTCTTTGCCATGAGATGTCATGTTGAACTTCCAGTGACCAGTATGAGAGAGTGAGAGCGATAACACCAAATTTAACACACCTGCTCCCCATTCACACCTGAGACCTTGTAACACTAAGGAATCACATGACACCGGGGAGGGAAAATTGCTAATTGGGCCCAATTTGTATATTTTCTCTTAGAAGTGTACTCACTTTTGTTGCCAGCAGTTTAGGGCTATGTGTTGAGTTATTTTGAGGGGACAGCAAATTTACACTGTTATTCAAGCTGTACACTCACTACTTTACATTGCAGCAAAGTGTCATTTCTTCAGTGTTGTCACATGAAAAGATATAATAAAAATATTTACAAAAATGTGGGGGTGTACTCACTTTTGTGAGATACTGTATATGGACCATAGCATATGAATCATTATAACCATGGTAGCACAAGACTTGCATGGCTTGAAGACTCTTGGTGGAGTTTGCATGCTTATTTGCTAAAATGCAAACTGATTAAGATGATACTCTCCGCAGGCAAGCCGCATCAGTTCAGTGCGTAGCGCCGGTTCTAAAGAGGAAAACAGTGCCTTCATTCTTCCTGCCCATGGTTGTTCTCCTGCTGCCCCATTCCGCAGCAACTAGTTCAGTGAGCAGTGCCAACACCACGATCAGAAGAGGAGCAATCGCATCGGCAGATGCAGCTGCTGCCGCTACTGTTCAAGTCACAGAGGCAAGCTCCTAGCCCAAAGTGGCCCCAGGGTACTGAGGGCAACCAGCCTACTGGGAAATTTCTTGCTATCCCGGTAGGCCAGTCCGGCCCTGACTAACTGGAGTGCTTTCTGAACTGAATTCAGGTAGTCACACATATGCAGAGTAGGGATGGGCCGAACACCCTCCGGTTCGGTTCGCACCAGAACTTGCAAACAGGCAAAAAATTTGTGCGAACACCATTAAAATCAATGGGACTCAACCTGAAATATCAAAAGTGCTCATTTTAAAGGCTTATATGCAAGTTATTGCCATAAAAAGTGTATGGAGACCTGGGTACTGCCCTAGGGAACATGTATCAATGCAAAAAAAAGTTTTTAAAATCGATTGTTTTTTCAGGAGCAGTGATTTTAATAATGCTTAAAGTGAAAAAATAAAAATTAAATATTCCTTGAAATATTGTGCATGGGGGTCCGCTTAGTATGCCAGGAAAAGGGCGCTCTGTGATGTTTAGAATAGTTCCACTGCGAAATGACATTTGTAAAGGAAAAATTGTCATTCAAAACCCGTCACGGCTGTAATGTATTGCCGGTTACCGGCAATATAAATAAAAAATCACTGGAAAAGCATTGCGTTGGGGGGGGGGGGGGGGGGGGGGGGGGGGGGGGGGGGGGGGGGGGGGGGGGGGGGGGGGGGGGGGGGGGGGGG
>BLSH010214068.1:585025-610582 GCA_018402905.1 Glandirana rugosa | reverse complement strand
AATGAATCCATCAAAGTAAGTAACCTCTCCCGATTAAGACAATTTATTTACCCATACGGACTGTGCTGACTGGTCACGACCGCTACATTAGTTCTCTGTCCGTTGTAAGATGTGTATACCACCCTTACGTTTCTCTAACAAGGGAAGACCTTCTTATATACACTTGTCTAGTTGTTCTAGTGGAGTGTTTTAAATTGAAACTTGGGACTTGTTAAGAATGAGGTAGAGGTTAGGGGGGCATGGTAGTCTATAGCATTTAGTGAGTGGTACTGGTACTATTTGCGTCGGTTTGAAACGTAGGGGTCTACAACCCCTTGAGGATTTTGAGGGTGTTAGTGTCTATTCGGCTATTTTCTGTATTTGTTTGTACCAATCTGTGATTGTGGGAGTTTTAGGAGTTCCCCAACATCTGGGGATGCAAAGTTTGGCTGCGTTTATCATGGTCATGGTGAGTGATTTACGATATCTGATGGTACGGGGGGATTGGAGATGGAGTAAGAATTGTTCAGGGTTCAAAGTTAAATTTTGTGAGGTGATCTTGTTGATCTGTTCACATATATTCTTCCAGAAGGGAACAATCTCTTTGCATTCCCACCATATGTGTAGAATGTTGCCTGTCTCTTGATTACATCGCCAGCACTGGTCAGTCGTGTCAGGCATACCCATTTATTTAACAGAATTAGCCCTCTCCAATGAATGAAACTACCTAAGTAAGGTCAGGGACACTACATCATGTCTGGAAAGTCAAGAATTTCATTATGTTGCTAGCATCTAGACCAATAGAGCTGCAAGTGTATATGTATCCAGTTCAATTGATTGTTGTGGTACGCCTATTTGCTCCTTACTACCAACTGCAGCTGAAATTCCAGTGAACCATATGGACTTTGCACTGGAAGGTGTGTTCAGGTACTTATAAACGTCAATGGCCTTAAGCAGCTATACATATGTATACACAAGTGCCTGCATAAACACACTTATGTGTATTGGCGTACAACTTTGGATACATCTGAATGCGCCTATATGTTTATGCAGGTCCTTGCGTATACATGCGTATAGTTGTGTACAGTCATTGACTTGCATAGATGGCTGTAGACAGCACCTGTGGGCTCCCTCGTGGGAAAATACACAGGAGTTTACATTATATGGCCAGATATGGCTTTGGGCATGAGCCCTAAAAATACCTAAAGAGTAATAGTTATGATAATAATAACAATAATTATATTAACAGTAACCAGAGAGCGTATTTAAAGATAAATTAAAGAATGGTTCTAACTACTTAGGCCTTACATCATTTGTCAGCTTTGTATAAGTAAAATAAATACATAGGTAAAATGTAGAAATGTTTACATTGTTTTCCTAGGCTTCCTGGTAAGGCTCTCTGGAAGTTTAATATATGACAAGCACATGTAATTAAATGACACAATTAGCTTTGTATATCTGCTCTCATTAAACACAGTTTAGCTCAGCGTACCTGAAAACCACAAAGTCTTTAGAAGGATGAGGAGCCATGCTATTAATAACAAACTGGTAAACTTCTGTTTGGTTATCGACAGTTTTGATTATTTTTCCCTGCAGAAAATCATCATCCCATAAGTGGCGCTCTCTTAATAGTCGGTTTAGCACAACCGCTGGAGGGGCCTCCAACTCCACTGACACTTTCCAGAGCCGAAGAGGATTTCCATCTCCAACCTGAAGAATCAGAAAAGGGATCAGTACACAAATAAAATGGGCAGCGAAAAGTTAAAATGTTGCTTTCTGGAATTTCAATTTTTAAATAATGCATTTAATTACTGTGAGTTTCACAGAAGAGAATGTGTATTCATAGAGTGTGTACCTTTTTATAAGCCACGTCAGTGTTCTCTGTGCTGGAAAGTGAGACCCAGCCTTTAAACTTATCCCTGGCCTCTTTCTGAAGGCTCTGAATGACATTATCAAAGTAGGCTGAGATGCTCCCTGACTCCTCTTCCATCTGCTTCCCCAATTCCTCCATAGTGGAAAGGTGGATATCAGCATCCACATAGGAATTCCGTGACTGTGCTATAATCTCGTGAGGAACCTGTAACATCCCAGAAAGGACCAGTTAGAATTCAAGTTTCATAGAATAAGAATTAAATAAGCTCAATAATTATAACTGCTATGTTTAGGTTGACTTTGTTAGTGCTCAAATTTAAAGAACTAACATAATACTCAGAATATATCAAAATACTCACAATATAATAATATAATTTTAGAGTAATACTAAATTCAGAGTGGGTGCTGTTATTCTGAGTGCCAAGACACACAGCAGCTCAGAGCATGAAACTTTATGAAGGTTTTATCCTATACAGTTAGACGGGCACAAGGTAAAATTGGTTTTCTGTTGCCAGTTATTTGGCAATGGCATTCAGGATGAGGAACTGTTGCCAGAGCTGCCCACATAAACGCAATTGGGTCCATCATGAGAACAGAAATTGGAATTAACAGAAATTGCTCAGTACCAGATTCCATCAATCCACTGCCACCAAATGTACCTGAGATCCACAGATCGATCTATCCTGAGTATTGCAGTAAGTGAATCTCAGCTCACTCTCTTCTGTTATTTGCTATTTTTAGGGACCCTAAAACTTGCTACAAATAGAAAACACTCACCTCAAACAGTCTATTACATTCCATGATCATGTGTGCCAGGCCCTGTGTAGCTGCCAAGTTCTCATTCAGATCCTTCTGGTCCGGTTTTCCGGTTGCATATTTTTTTTGTATGGCTCTGAAAGCAGAAAAGTGAAATCATTTAAAGGTTAGACAGTAAGCATCTGTATCACTGTATTCAAAAGTTAGAACTATATATAATTTTAATGCTGCCTGCAACTAATACAGTTAGGCTGGGCTGTGCTCTAGAGCAACCTTTTTCAACCAGGGTGTCCAGGTGCCCTGGGGTGCCTTGAGGTTTCTTCAGGGGTGCCTTGGCAAAATGCTTAAAATTGCCCCAAAATTGTAAACAAGCCAGCAGATGGATGAAGTCTGCCTTTTAGTTACACAAAGCCGCAGGTTTTCATTGTGTGCCATTACGACCTGATTAGCTGAGTGATGGAGAAAAACTGACGAGAAACATTGGAATACTGGTCAGTATCGGTGTGTAAAAGTGTATTGAATTTGGAAGAATAAAACACCTGTAACGTTGGGTGTCCTACGTGTGTGGATGTTGATGTATTATGTAAAACTATTAGAATATTTATTTACATTTAAGAATGAGTTGCATTGAGACTGTCCATAATTTTAAAGGGTGCCTTGACTGAAAAAAGGTTGAGAAACACTGCTCTAGACCAACCTACTTTGCTTAACTGCAGTGTTTCTGCAGTGCAGGGGGTTTAAGGACCTAGCTGTTATCGGAGGAGTATCTGGATGACAAGACTGGCTAAACAAAATTGCAATTCTTTGACAGGTAAATCAGTGTGCCTACATTTATTTCAAGCATTAGTGATTTTAGGTAAATTAAATATTATATACTACTTCTATCACAAAAATGAGAGTATATTACATAGAAAAAAAATATTTAACTGTAATTACTTAGATTTTTGAAAAATATATGTCACGTCTATAACACGTATAATAATTAAACAATTGGCTAAAGTAGAAAATATGTCAATAAGTAAGGCAGCAAAAGTAACAACCTTGGCGAATTATCTCTCTTCAGTAAGTTGAGGTGGAATAAAGATGGTGCCAAACAGACGGCAAGATTCATGGGGGTCATCTGATTCTCTTCTACTGAGGTAACATCATTAAGGAAACACAGCAGGGTCTGAAGGACTTGTCGATTCTCATCTGACATCAGCATAATGGCTGACTGCACTGCCTGAAGCCTCTGGTCCTTGGGGACATCTATGGGGTTTCAAAAAACATTTGAATTATGAGTAATTATATTCAGAACCAATACTATAGTACAGAGTCAGTGGTAATACAATACAGGAAAAGACACCGGTCCCAAGTGACACCATCAGAAGCTTGCTTAAAGTGATATTAAATCCTCACTCTTTTAAAGTCCTTTCAGTAGCTGATTTAATCACCTATTGAGTATGCTTATTCATTTTTCAATTGAGTATGCGTCTTCATTTTTTAATCACTGCTCCAATGTTCCAGTTTAAGCTGATACCATGATCATTGCCCCAGGTGTCCTGTTTCAATGGGGGCTCCTTTCTCTTGCAGCAGTCTGTGGAGCCACGCTTGTATGCAGAGACTAAATTTTTGTTACTATATGCATCAATAGAAACACACAGCACCATAGTCTAGGATGGCAAGGTACTCCCCTGTTTCTCCTTCTCTTTTCCAAATTAACAGATTAATGTGTTAGGCTAACACTGAGAATTTAACAAAACTTTAAGGGAAATCTCAATTCTTATTTTAAACTGCACTGCAGGCCACAAATGCATATAAAGCTTTTAAGGGCAAGCTTCATGTCATTGACAATTGCATTTTCATGACATAAAGTCCTGTTATCAAGAACCTATAACTATTTAGATTAGTTTGTCACTAGCAGCCATTACACGGAAGGTGCATAATTTACCTTTTAATGTCATAATGCCCATATGGTGATGGAAAAGGGTTGTTCTAAAATTCTGTACCAGAAGCCATATAAGCCAAGGATGGCTGTGTACAAAACAGTATGGACCTGTACCAGCAGATGGTGTAGCAGATGGTAACAGTCACATTTACAGACACTTTTGTAGGTATTGAAATGACTTAAGTACTGTTAAGGTTTATGTATGTACGTGAAAAGGCAGTCAGACACCTCTGCCTAAAAGACCTGTATTCACGTAATTCTTGTAAACGTGACTCATCTGTAGGCAGAGGTCCACCTGGAGCCAATAGTGGTTTACATATGAAAAGGGTACCAGAAGTATGACACCCAGCCACTGTGCTGTCTCACACGTCTTTTGTTATGTAAAAGGTTAATTAATGGTGATCTGTACAAGTTGTGATGTAGTTGTAGGCATCAACCTCAATATATCAACAGTTCTGTGAGCAGAAATGCAGATATTTACTTAATGCTAGGCATGTAGTATGGAAATGGTGAATGATGTCATAAACTGTCATTCTGTTTTTCTTTTTTCAACCTTGTGTCTGTAGCACATATGTTGAGAAAGTCTTCAATTAAAAAGACACATGAGGGTTTTTAGGGTATTAAGACAAATCAATGTAAATGTGTTAAAGTAGAACTATAGGCAAAACTTTTTTTTTTCATTTGGGACAGAGCAAGGGAGGGTTATAACCCCTGTAAGTTTTATTTTTGCCATCTGTGTCCCATTAGGTAGATTCACCTTCACTTCCTGTCCCATAGCCAAACAGAAAGTGAGAGGAAATTCCTGCAAATTAAGGGAATCTATTGGGGCTCCCTAGGTCACCAGAACTAGTGTCCCCATTGGAAGATTTCCTCTCTATTACTTTTCTGGGGACAACCCAAAATGTAGGGTTTTCTTTTACTTTCACTTTCAATGATAGTGGTAAACAGGACAAATAGAGAGGATGAATCTCCCTAACGGAGGCACAGACAGCAATAAAAAACTAACAGGTGTTGTAATCCATCTACACGCTATCCAAAACTTAAAAAAAAGCTTTGCCTTTAGTTATACTTTAAGGCAGGGGTGCATAGCTAGTAGTTCAGGAGCCACATGAGGCCCCAAGGTACCCTAAGCCTTAAATACAGTAGACACATAAAGTTTTTTTTTGTTCAACCCAGCTGGCTGAACGAATAACAAGCCTGACAGATCGCTGTACTAACACAAGATCTCCCTAACTGTGCCTTTGTTCACTGATCAGCGCCCACAGCCATTGGTTGCGATCGCCGATTGGTTTCTGGTTTTCCAGCACGTGCCTTTGATAAAGGCCAGTGTCATGTTTTAGCCCAGTAACTATCGTTCTGCTTCTGGTACTGACTGACTTCTGCATGCATCTCTTTTAACGTAAGCATCTTTTACTTGCTGGTGGGATTCCAGGAAAGGACCTAAGAGGCAGCGTAAGGCAGAGTTTCCTAGTAGAGCAAGAACATGGTGGCCATGAGGCCGAGTAGCTGATTATGGAGTCTTACATGAACACTATTTGCCCCTAAGTGCAGGTGATTGGTAATGGTAATTTAACGTGGACTGTGGCTTTTTTCATTCACTGAGATGTCCCTCATTACATCGACATTCAGGTTTTTAGCAACTGAATCTAATGAACCACATGAATGCACTGAACTTAGATTTCTGCACAATTTGACTTCATGCACGCTGGACGTTTTTCTATCTTTCCTAGTCTTTATTTTGGCCTTTTAAATTAATTAGCACTCAAGCACTAAACGCGGCTAATGTTAACACTCATTTAGAAGCATCAAACGTTTTTCCTGCTCTCCTGGATGCACTGGCTACGGGTTTTTTTTTCCTGCCTCTAAACTTCTAAAAGCCTATGTGTGCACGATTACATAGGCTAACATGCAGGGGCATTTAAAGGCAGAAAAAAGACACCAGGCACCCCTAGAAGCAGGTGGAAAAACGTCCAGTGTGCATGATGCCTTAACCTTCATCATTTTTCAAAGTCATCAAAATATATAGACTATGCTTATATAAATTATACTGAGAACAAAAACAATGAAAAAAGAGAGCATGCCTAGCTACTAATCTATCTAGTAAATCACTTTCACTGTCAATGGCTCAGAAACTCCTGAATCAACACAACCCCTATGCATGTCTGAAAAAGACAAGATAAGAATAAAGGTTTGCTTTCAAGACAGCTTTTGTTTCCAAAAACAGATAAGTGAATTATAAATGTAATGAATAATTATACTTGAGCCATGGAATGGTCCATTAACTTTGAGGGAATCTGCATACAATGCAAAGTACTACCATTAAACAGAAAAAGAGAATGGGTTTTGCCCAATAGTCATAAATGAATATATGATTATTTAGCCTTACAAAGCCCTAACATTTGCCTGCACAGCTTATCAGACATCTAATAGACAGTTGGGACAATAGACAATTGAAAAAATAAGCCATTGACTTTGATAATTGCGGTTTTTGATGTTTTTAATTTTCCAGTTTTAATGTTAGTATTAAGGAATATCTATAGTGCTATACAATACCAATGAGCTACAGACTACCCTTATCTTGCTTGCTATAGTGAAGTAGAGACAGTTATTCTGCCTACAAGACCTAGACCAGCCATTCTCAACCAAGGGTCCATGGAACCCTATGATTCCTCTAAACGTTTCTAGGGGTTCCTTGTGCATTGAGCAACTTTTGCCCCCCCGATAAGTAACCAATGAATAATCTTTTTAGCTATCTGTAAGGGTGGATTCTAACCAGTGACCCCAAATGTAAGGAGTATTCCCCCATAACCATCACACTAATGTACCAGGAGCTACAGATACAGAACTTATTAGCAGGGGTTCCCTTAAAACACAATGTTCTCCATTTTAAAAGGGTCGAGGAAGGCTGAATTAGGCCTTTTCTATGGCTCTGTTTTCAGGTCTATGCAAACCCTGCTGACTCTAGTCATTTGCTTTTCATGTAAGTTTTAACTGAATACAAATCAAACATTTGAGTCTAGAGACTGAGCACTTACATTGGTATATGTGAAGAAAGGTCTCTCCCAGTTTACTTGTGAGAAGGGGCTCTGGAAGGTCGCGGAAGAACTGTTTCAACATATCTGCCACATCATATGCACACTGGTCTTCATAGTTTACATTCTCTGGACAGTTCTCATTCATCTGGCGAAGGGCCTGAATTCGAGACTTAACACCAGATTTTCTAAACAAGCCAACCTGTGGATAAAGTAAACATTATCCATTACCATGTTGTCCAAGCACAATTTACTAGCTGGCAGCATTTATCTTCAGCAGTAAAGAAAAAAAGACCACTATAAGTTAAAATGCTGATTGAACAGGCTGTGCTCGTAAAGCATTCCAAGAGCTTGTAAACTCTTTCTTAAAATTTTTACTCCCAGCCTATGTATGTGAGTGTAAGGGGTGTCAAGTAGCACAGACATTTCAGGGTCAGAAAGGAATAGGAAGGTGGACAGAACAAAGGTTGGCCACAGATGGATCGAAATTTCAGCAGGGACTGGCTGAATTTGAATCCATCCATGGCCATTCCCGCTCAACAGAAGTTATTCTAACAATTGACTTCTATTTGGTCGGGAATGTTAGAAAATCTTCATTTGATTAGCGCATGCAGTAAATTGATTGCAATAATGATCAGTGTATTCTGACCCTGGAAGAATCCCCGAAGTCAGAATACAAAGTACAGCATGGAAGATTCCTCCATTCACCTCGCTTGTGTGGATGGGAGAATGTTATTTTTTTTCTATTGAAAAAAAAAACAAATACCAAACAAACATCTATGGGCAGCCTAAAACTCCCATAATTTTACTGATATTCATCAGTTGCATCCAACATTTAAGCGAATTCTAAGAACACAGATGTATGTTTTCACAATCAATACAATATTCAACATCTATTGTTATCTGAATTATTCATTCATTATTTATTTGTTACATGTAGACATTTAGCATAAATATCTCATTATTATCCCATATAGTGAAATTTTCACTAGCTACACATTTCTAAATCTTTCCTTAATTGTAGCTGGAGCTCATAAATTTCTGGAGGGCTGCAGAATTATGCACACTATTTTAGATTTGAGTTATGAGACCTAAGGGCAAAAAAGAAAGCTGTTGCCCATCATTGTTTGCTATAGGTTCTGCACCTTTCATTTTTCTTAAATTAGTCTCATGACATGTGTGCAATGCATGCATTCAGGCTCAGTATAACCCACTGAAAGAGTACAGGATCTTAAAGGGGCAGACTCGATGGACTACTCAGTCTTTTTCTGCCGTCACTTTTCTATGTTTCTATGTTAGGATCCCTTACAAGGAAAAAATACAATGGGATGACTAAAATGAAAACTGGGCACAACACATATGTTGAGGGAGACCAGGATGTAGCAAATCATTTAAACAATTACTTTTGCTCAGTCTTCTCAGAAACAGACTGCACTAATGATAACAAGTTAGGGAATCATATTGGTTCTAGTAATGATGGTTAATTTCTAGGATTTCTGGAGACAGAGGTAGCCGAGGAACTGGCTCGGTTAAAGCTTAATAAAGCAATGGGCCCTGATGGTATTCATCCCAGAGTTCTAAGAGAACTTAGCGATATAGTTGTTGGACCATTAACAAATCATTTAAATAAATCTCTTCTAACAGGAGAAGTTCCCCTTGATTGGCGGATAGCTAATATGGTACCTATCTACAAGAAGGGCAGCAAGGTAGAAGCTGGCAATTACAGGCCAGTGAGTTTAACATCAATTGAAGTCAAGGTAATGGAATCATTAGGTGATCAGAAGGATCATTGATCACCTATACACCAATACACAGCTTGCTGGACCCAAAGCAGCATGGCTTTACTGAGGGCAGATTGTGCCAGACAAATCTGATTGAATTCTTTGACTATATTACCAGTGTTTTGGACATAGTGTATCTTGAGTTCAGCAAGGCATTTGATACAGTTCCACATAATAATCTAATACAAAAGTTGTACAAGCTGGGACTTAACCCTTGGATGGTTCAGTGGATATGCAGTTGGCTAAAGGATAGGTCCAAGAGTGGGGTTGTAAATGGGGTTCAGTCAGAGCATAGACCAGTCACTAGTGGGGTACCACAAGGCTCTGTACTGGGTCCTGTTCTATTTAACCTATATGTAAGTGATATAACTAAAGATTTGTTGGGCAATGTATGTCTCTTTGCTGATGATACAAAGATGTGTAATAGGGTTGATATCCCTGGAGGTGTCTGTAACATGGAACATGATTTGCCATTGCTGGAAGACTGGTCAAAGCAGTGGAGACTGCAGTTCAATATTTCTAAATGTAAAATAATGCATATAGGGAAAAAGAATCCCCTTAGAGAGTACAGCATTGGGGGTACAGTGTTAGCCAGCACTACAGAAGAAAAAGATTTAGGGGTGCTTATTTCAGATGATTGCAAAATGAGCAAACAGTGTGACCAGGCAGTGGCAAAAGCAAATAGAATTCTGGGATGTATCAGTAGAGGGATCACCAGCAGGAGGAAGGAGGTTCTGATTCCTCTATATAGATCTTTAGATCTTTAGTGAGACCTCACTTAGAATACTGTGTCCAGTTCTGGAGACCTCACTTACAAAAAGATATTAATAAGATAGAACGAGTTCAGGGACGGACAAAAATGGTGAAAGGTCTGGGAGATAAAACGCATCAAGTCAGGAATGTAATATATACAGTCTGGAGGAAAGAAGGGAAAGGAGAGATATAATTGAAACCTTTAAATACATCAAGGGGGTGAATAAGGTTCAATATGAAACCAAAATCAAGAACATAGGGACATGACCTCAAACTAACTGGAGGGAAGTTCAAAACTAATCTTAGAAAGTATTATTTTACTGAAAGGGTGGTTGATGATTGGAATAAACTACCAACAGAGGTTGTGAGACAGTCAACAATAAATGGCTTAAAACATGCTTGGGATAAACATAAATCTATAGTCAGGCAACAAGGTTAATGTAAAAAAAAAAATAAAAAAAAAATAAAATAAAAAAAAAAATTAAAAAAAATGAATAAAGAAATAAAAAGGGGCAGACTTGAAGGTCTACTCAGTCTTTTTCTGCCGTTACTTTTCTATGTTTCTATGTTTCAAATCATCATAATCT
The DNA here is from genome assembly GCA_018402905.1 of Glandirana rugosa. Taxonomy (NCBI): domain Eukaryota; kingdom Metazoa; phylum Chordata; class Amphibia; order Anura; family Ranidae; genus Glandirana; species Glandirana rugosa. Next base: position 599,895 of record BLSH010214068.1, on the reverse strand, counting down.
GAACACAGCATTACAGGGATGTAGAATGGTGTTTTATGGTCACCTTACAGCCGGCCTCTGCAATATTAAACCACTTCCTCTGGTGGGCCCAAGGCACTTCAGTCCTACTCTGCCTAAAGCTATACATATACTTTACAATGAGGTGCATGAGTGGTGATGTTTCATTATAAAAAAGAATTATAACTCAATATGTATAAGCTAAAATATGGTGACAAGCCATTAATAATAATTCTATATCCACAAAAGTTATACTTTATGTGAAATAATAGCACTATTCATTTGTTATAACACTGTGACATTTTATGTCCGAGCAGCTATTAGCTAGATATTTTCGCAGATAAAAGAGCAGCCCATATGTATATGAATATGTCAGTGTCTGCAAGGCAGAAGCTGAGCATACAGCCCTGGCTGCTCACAATCAACCGTCTCTGAGGAATTACATGCTCTCTCCCAAGACCTCAGATCTAAAATTACATTGTGTGGGAGGACAGTGAACCAAGCAATCCTTGTTCTAACTGTCCTGAGATTGCCACAAACTGCATTATGTTTTGACAACATCAAAGCTAGCAGTCTGCAGATCGTTTCTTGTTAGGAAGCAAAAAGAACATTTTTTTTCAATCTATTAGGAAAAAAATAATAGTTATTTTACAATAAGATTCCACTAGAAACTGTCTCATATGACATGTTTTATGAAAATATTACTTAGAGCACTTAGAGCTTTACAAAATGGTTACAGCATTATCACCTAACAGGCTGAAGCAGTTCTAGTACTTCAGAGGTATTCTGAGTTAGGGGGAAACTATAATAGTTTGGATCAATATAACGGACAGCGGTAGCGACTGGTGCTCAATTTTTTTTGGGAGGGGGCAGCCAACAAACCACCCGCCACCCCCCCCCCCACCATTTGGTCCATCGGTCAGTCAAATCCCCCAATCACTCATTCATCAGCCCCTCACTTACCCCATCTAGGTCGTAGGCAGCGCTTCCTCCTCGGGGGCTTTACCCTGCATCTCCTCCTCCTCGGCTTCACAGTGGCTTCACCCTGCGTATCCTCCTCCTCGGCGGCCAATATGATCGCTTGTCCTCTCAGCCAATCGGGTCTTAAGACCCACTTCCTGATTGGCCGAGGAGAATCAGGAAGACAATAGTGAATATTAATTCACTATTGTCACACTACTGGGTGGGCCCAGGGCACAGTCCTCTGCGCCTTGAGCCCCTTTTTTTAAGCCAGTTAGAGCCTCAGGCTCTAATCTTGAGCTTAAAAAAAACCCTATTGAAATCCATGCATACGGCGCCCTGCATGTAGATTAGGGGCCGGGCTCACGGATTAGGGGGGAGGCGCCACTGTGCCCTTTATGGATGGGCTGCCACCGACGTACAGTTTTATAAGGTTGACACTATATTTTTATATCTGTTTTACTATATCATTCTGTGTTTTACAAAAAAAATTTAATACATGACAAAGGACTCCCAGAGATCGTAACAGTAGTTATATCCTTTCAGGTTGGCCCATCTGTGCAAAACTTTGGACTGAGTTGACTTATTCAGACTGAGCTACTAATCTCTGTTCATAGGCTATTTACAGCACAGTGGTAACAAGAAGCTGCAAAGCATGTGAAAAGAAAGCTAGAGCTCCACCTGCTGGCCAGGTAAAGGACTACATTAATAGTAATATGCAATATTTCACATCTACCTGACTACGAAAGGAAATCTTTTTGAAAAGTTTATTTTTCAGTCTAACCATAACAACTAATGAATATTTGTAGAAAACCACCTTACTGTCCATTTAAGGAAACTGGGGTCACTCTCCAGCTGTCTTGCCAACCCAAAATGTACCTTTTCTGAACATGTTGCAACAACACGATTATACGCTCTACAAAAAGAGTTTTGTCTATTTTTTAAATAATATACTTGCTAATAATGATATATACTACATATTAACCAAAAGTGTTCTATGTTTTATAATTCAACAATATTTTTTTGGAAACAGGTATGAACATTTACTGCTAACGTAAAGTGGATTTCCAGCCTAAAAAATTTCCATCCTCCCTCCTCTACACCTATCACATGATCCCCCAGCTCCGGCATCCCCTGTGTCAGTAAGTGGCGGCTGCAAAGGGGAGGAGGAAGAGCAGACAATGGCGTTGTTGAATGCTCCCTGACCCATGGGATTTGGGGCTGTGGGATCCTGTGACCGGACCGGAGCAGATTAAAAAAAGGGTAAGTATATAGATCTTTTTTGGACAGGTTAGGAAGGATAGGTAGCGGGAGGGGGAAGGAACATTTTTAGGACTAGTCAGTGTTAGGCTGTAATTTTACTTTAACACTAACACTGAAAACATATGTAAGTGTAGAAAACCTATTGTAAGATCTGAAAAAGTAAACAGTGGATGTAACTAGTTTATCCTTTGCAGCCATGCTAAGTGATGTGAACAAGCTGACTTCTTGCAGTATGAATAAACAGACTTTCAATCTATGATACAGTATTTCATAGTTTGTTTAGGCAAAGACATGCTGTAGATTCTTCTGTGTCACCGTTTTGCTATAGCCTGGGGAAAATTGTACCCCAGTAAGGCTATAAAATTAAAACACTTATGATCGGCAGATATTTTATAAATATTAGTTGGATATTTCAATTTTTTCCACCAAATTGACACATCATTTACCAAACATTAAATAGGAAAGTGCACACTTTAAACTTTATACCTGATCGAGGCAGTTGCTGCGAAGGTAACGCATTGCTTGTTGAATACTCTGTGGTAAGGGTTGGCCACTTCTCTGCACATGGACCATCAGTGGTACCCCAAAAACGTTTTTATCCTTGTAATCTGGACCCTTCATCCTTTTCATAAACTTTGGTACAGACCTAAAAATTGGATCATCAATAAAATCATATAGGCAATCCAGCGTAAAACTATCAACTTCTTGTGTTTAAGATACACAATTATCATACATACCAGGTCCAGCCGTGTTTGTTTGACATGGAATATTTCTCCATAATAGCTGTCAAGCGAAGCAGTGAGAACTTCTGTAGTAAATTGAGCTGCCCTGCAGACTGGTTACTGATTTGAAGTGAAGCTAGCGAATGGCTCAGCTGGTGAGAGATCTGGAAACTGTGCCATCGTAGGCGCCTTGAACACAAAAATATTGCAAAAAAAAAAATTAATATAGCTGCTAAACAACATAACCGCCTACACATATGTAAAGTGGAAGTAAGAATACTGCATATGACTATTTGTGGACACCCGAGATGACCAACAACCAGACAGAGATCCATTAATGTAATTGAAAAAATTAAAGGCAAAACCATTTATCTGAGAACCACTGCAATCACTTGCTATAATGGAAAATAATCAAAAATACCCTCTAATATTTAATTCTGCTTCAGATAACAACTACATGTAATGACTTCAAAAACCTTTCTAGCACAGCAACAAATTTTCAGCTAGCAGTACTCATTTCTAATCGATTTTGACTGACCACATGCTGTTATCATACCACTTACCTACACACCAGCATCTAAATTACATAATAAGGCTAGTACAGGATAATATAGGTACTTCTCATGAGGTTCCACATATCAGTGAATGACCAATGCATATGTTAAAGAGTTTACCTTGTCCTTGTAAGGGATGCACCCACTCCAGAATCTCTTCTTTCTCGTGTTCCTGTTGTATCAGATTCATTAAGGGATGCAGCATCCCGGTCCAGATCACTCGGAGTTGTTCTTCCATCAGAAATTGAATTCCCTTCAAAGTCTAGTGCCATTGGATTTGGCAAATGGAAAGTTGACGTTCCAGATTCCACAACTGAGGAGTCATCATCTTGCAGCTCTGGCATTACATCCTTCGACCAATGGTCCACAGATTGCTGGAGTCCATTAATATGTTGCAATACATCATCTAAATGTGGAAAAAGATCATCTTTTTCCAAGTCCATGAGATCACCAGTGCTGGCATACAAATGGGAGCCTGGAACATTATCATACACACTAAGCCTGCTGCCTCTTGGACACCGAGAGGGTGCAACTATTGGGTCTTTTACACCAAGTCCCTTTTTCCTGCTTAGAGATATGTTTTCCCCCCGCCAGTTCACCCCACAGAGGTTATCAGAAGGAGAGAGGCTTTCAATTGACAGAGCTTTTGGAAATGTACCAGGTTTATGGTCCTTTGGAATATGAACTACCAAATCCTCTTGTGAATGAAATTCACTCTTGTGACTCTGACCAGGTTTAGCTCGGATCCCAGCCATTGAGAACAGATCAATGTCCTCTAGGTACATACCCGATCGCTTGTTTAATTCACGAACCTCTTTTAAATGTGAAGCACTCTCGTTAACAGGCCTTGTTTCTGATTTCAAATCCACATTTCCAGTTACCTTAAGGTCTGTAGAAGAGTCCAATCCATTACCTATCTGAATGCAGTTCATAGATTTGAGGGATTCCGGCTCCATTCGCAGGATAGGCTCGCTAATTATTAAGCCTCCAGGTTTTGGTGATGCTTTTAATTTACCTTGTGAGCCTTTGCCTCTAAGGGTCCCCATGCATTTCAGAAGATTCTTTGCTTTTGCGTGAGTCGATTTCTCTGTCTTTGTATTCAGTTTACTGTCTGAGATATCCTTTGGCCAGTATGGAGGTAAAAGGTTAACTGAGTTGGAGTCAGGCACACACATGGTGTCACTGCACTCAAATGTCTCTCGAGAAGCACTATTTCCAACATATGAACATCTGCAGTCACTTCCACTGCTACTTCCACTGTGAATAGAACATATTTCGGGCTCACTGAGATCGGTCAGTACACTTTCACTACTTGTTGTGTTTTTCATGTCCCCGGATGACCCAAGAGTTTCCGATCTCCTGAACAGTGTATCGATGTCATCCACCCGAGACCATCGGCGACTGAGTCTTTGAAACGTCCATTTGTCACTGATGGCGCAAAGATCTTCTTCATCTGAATCTTCACTCTAAAATATATTAACAGAATTTGTTCAATTCCAGTTTGTTTGCACATAAAATTACATTTAGGACTTCAGTCAGCTAGCAGTTTTAATAGCAGAGAGACATACTGAGTATACAAAAAAGGTATACAAGGGATTACAGTTTAGTAAGAAATATGGGATCAATGTTAGAAATTATTAGGCATAACATTACTGATTACCCTACAGGTTAAAACAAGGGCTCCCAACTCTTGAGTCAGGCTCAGGAGCAGGCTGCTCAGTTCTTACGCTATACATTTTTGTAAGGCATTACAAGATTCTCTGCAGAGCCTAATGCAGATCCCTAAATACTTGTTTCCTGAAAACTTTCAAAATTAGTGCCAAATGGGACAGTATACCTATAATCAACATTCTCAGTTTTGTCACAAATTATATCCCTTCAGAAGTTTAGCACCTCGTGTAGGTGTTTAGAAGGTCTCAATTTACATGTCTGTATCACTGCATCCTTTATCCTGGCTGTTGGATAGCAGAACCCATTTCAGTAGGATATGACGTGTATAGGAAAGTTTATATTTTTAGTACTGCCTTATAACCTCCTATATTGTCTTACCAAGTATTAAACCCTCACAGCCATATCCTAAAATTCTGCTTTTAAAAAGTACAACATCTCCACTCCCATTAGCACCTTTACCAGCCACCTTTATATGATACCTTTGTACAAATCAAGTCTTTAATAAACAGAAGTTGATCATTTTCATAAATCTACCCTAATTAATTTAAAATAGTATACTTCATTGTAAATTTTGAACTGACTGTGCACTCCATCTGTCATTTCACAGCTCTGGCTGATAGACAGGAAAGGACACATACAAAATGTAAGTCACGCCTAATGTGTGTGCCTCTAGTAATGCTAATGAGTCATGCTTTTTACTATATGAAATAAGACCACTATTTATCAGGAAACCAGTGTTATCCATTTGCTGATCAATTAGCAAGATGTAATTAACAGTCACCACAACAAGATTCTTGCAAGTTCTGAAAGAGTCAAGTCCTCAGAGATTCCAAGATTTTAATACTTGCCATCCTTCCAAACATACTTCCAGCAATCTTTTATCACTTTGGTATACAGTATATTATTACAACAATTTTCTGGCAATGTTGTTCATTTTTTATTGGACAGCTTGAAAATTGATGTCAAGTATATGAATAAATAAGACATTTCACACATATTTAAGAGGATCGTGTATGAAACTAGAACAAAGAATTTCATTTTCACAATCACTAACCTACATTTTGACAACTAAATCTAACTGGCTGATGGTGAACAGCAATGTTTATACAGGGAAATATACATATTTTACCAATGAATATATGTGAACGTATTTCACTTTGCTTATTGGTTGAAGTAGCTGAATGAATGAAAATTTTCTAACAGTCCCGTTCGAGAGAAGCCAATCATAAGATCGACTTCTCTCAAGCAAGAATGGCCATAAATGGATTGAAATTTGGCTGGCCCTTGCTGAACCAGCTGATTTTTTTATCCATCTTTGGCCAACTTTACTTAAAGTGGTAGTAAACCCTCCTATCATTTTCAGCCAAGGAAGCTGCCATCTTAGCCTCTGTTTAATCTACAACTGCCATGATGCTGGACATGTGATCAGTTATGACACCAGCCATATGGTTTGACAGTTTGGTTTAGAGCACAACCAATGGGAGTGTTACATTTCCGGCACGAGCCGGAAATTGAACTGGTTTTTAAACTGTTAAATGGCTGGGTTTACTACCGCTTTAATGTTGACCCAGCAAAGATCAAGATCTGACCCAGACCAGGTGATTGTAAACCAACCCAAAATAGGCCATCTGCCATTTTTTCTGTGTTTTTTGTTAATGTTTGACAAAGTGGAGAAAAATTATTACCTCTGTCACTTTTACTGCCTGTTCCTACTGAGACGACTTCTACTGGAGCCAAGAGGACAGGAAGTGAGGCAAAAACTCTCCAACAGGGGTACACACAGCAATACAAACAAGATGAAGGCTCTAGTGATGTCCTACTCTATCCCAATTTAGAACAAGTTTTGGTTGGTGTTACGCCTCATTTTTTTTCAGATATTCTTTGCAATACTTTTTCACAGAGCAGCCGCGATCCTCCTCTTCTCCGATTCCCCACCAGTGTTCCTGGCTCCACTCCCCTGCTAAGTGCCCTATAGCAAACCACTTGCTATGGGGGCACTCATGCAGGCTTGCTGCCAAGCCTTGCTCTGCATGTCCATTGACACACACAATGCGTCTCGCCCCCGCCTCCTGCTCCCTTCTCACTAGCTGTGATTGCTCACAGCTGCTCCCGCAGTCAGTAAGGGGATAGAGAGAAGCAATGCTGCTCTCACATCGCTGGACTGTCATCGGGCTCTGGTAAGTATAAGGGGGGGGGGGCAGTTGGGGAGCTGCACACAGAATGTTTTTTTACCTTAATGCAAAGAATTGATTAAGACAAAATACCTTTAGCCTTTAGGAGCAATTTAAGCTCTGGTTCACACTACTGCAATTTTTAGTGCTTCTGCCATTGCACTACAATGCACCACAAATGAAATCACACAATTTTCTATGGTGCTCGTGTGCACCAATGCAACTTGGTGCAGCAATATTTCTGAAAATATGCAGGTATTTTAAAGAGAACCTGTGAGCACAGAGATGTCACTGCTGACATAAGTTACTACAGGGCTGTCATTCTACCTTTTTTTGGTGTCTGGGTCATTAAACACAAATGTCAATGAAAACTTTTCAGGTGCACTCTTTAATGCCATGTGTTTGACGGGTTTCCTTTGACCTGATGGATGGCACTGTTAGGACTGATCTGACAATGCAGAGTTTGTCATCAGCACATCGAGAGGTTGTTTTCAAAGAAATTTTAGTGATCACATATTGTATAAGTGACTTGTCATTTGTTCCCCAAGGAAAGAGTCCTTAAGTGGCTTCAAAAGGTCGCTTGAAAGCAAACATTAAAATTGCTTTGGTCAAGCCACTTGGGGTGCTGATGAGGTGACACATTCTCAGACTAAACACAAATGGTCACCTGGTGCTATTCATTTAGCTCATAAAGTAGGGAAGGGGAGACATGCAGCTGTCTCTGTTAGTGGCTTATCAGTGGACAAACAATAGCAGTGAGAATAAGGCCTCATGCACACAAGGCGTTTTTTGACTGTTTTTCAGCAGCTGTTTTCAGCTGCAGAAGTTTTTTTCTACAGTCAATAAACCCTCCATCATGTTATCCTATGTGTTCATGCACACATAGGCTGTTATCAACTGTTTTTAGCAGTGACCTTTTTGAGCTGTAAAAAAAACCCAAGAGCTGAGGGTTTTTTGGACTGTTTTCAGCTGTAAAAATGTTCAAACACTTAAAAATGTCCAAAAACACCCAAAAACGCTTAAAAACGTCCATCTCCAACGTTTTTGGACGTTTTAGACCTATTAAAAAAAAAAAAACGCTGGCCCTTTAAAAACGGGAAAAAACGGGAAAAACTGTGGTAATATAACGCTGGTAAACGCTGAAAACATCCCTGATAAGCTACTGACATTTTTTGGATGTTTTTTTAAAGGCCTGTGTTAATGAAGCCTTAGGCCTCTTGCACACAGGACGTAAAAAAAAATGCCCTAAAACGTCAGTAGCTTATCAGTGATTTTTTCAGCTGTTATTAGCGTTATATTACTGGCGTTTTTGCGCGTTTTTCGCGTTTTTAAAGGGCCAGCGTTTTTTCCCCTTCAATTGATCTAAAACGTCCAAAAACGTTGGGGATCTGCGTTTAGCCGCGTTTTTGCGCATTTGAACGTTTTTACAGCTGAAAAACATCTCCCAGAACCCTCTGGTCTTGGGGTTTTTTACAGCTCAAAAACGTCACTGCTAAAAACAGTTGATAACAGCCTATGTGTGCATGGACACACAGGATAACATAATGGAGGGTTTATTGACTGTAGAAAAAACATCTGCAGCTAAAAACGGCTGCTGTAAAACGGTCAAAAATGTCCTGTGTGCATGAGGACTTACTAACAAGGTTTACTAACTTGTATAATTGCTAGTGCAATCCCCTCCCTAAAATCTTCAGCTGTGTGGGTAGTTTACAGATATTAGATTGTCACCCAGTTTGTCCAACATGCTGGTTCCGGTCATCGAATATAAATGACTCATTAAACTGCAGGGAAAACCACAGAAAAAAAGTTCTTGCAGCGTTTTCTCTTTCCCTAATGATTCCCTAGCAAAGCCGCCTTCCCATATCTCATAACTCTCTCAGGAGCAGATCAAGAGAAATGCTTCAAAAATAGATTTTGTATTAAATATTCTTCTCTAGATCCTGCAATGTGCACATATCAGTTACAATATGCAAGTACCTATTAAATATATCTACTAGCATCTTAACATTTCTGCAAAATTATCTGATTTTTTTTTCTAATCTAATTGATGGATCCAAATTTAAACAGTTTATATAAGTGCAGGATTATTTGGAGCCCGTTGTGATGTTTTACAGAAAAGCATCATGATACAGGAAAGAATTTAGGCCATCATGATGACTATCGCTATATGTTTCATGATACAACATATAGTCAATTTGCTACATTGGTATATATGTTTACATGAAGACTTATTTACAGATGTAAATTAATGTATTCAATTGCGCTACAAACGTCGTATAAACTATGTGAATAGTGATAATTGTGCTGCTACTTGAAACAAATCTTTTCAAAATCAATACAAAATGATAATAAATAATAAACATAGTAAAAATATAAAAAATAATATTATTAAAGTCTGTGATACTTGCTGGATTTATTCCTTTTTGCACAGACTTTATTAATATTTTTTATACTTTTTTATTTTTATTTTTTCTTATCATTTTTTATTAATTTAGTAAAGATTTGTATGCGGCACTGTGAGTTATCTTAGTTCGGCACTGATGATATTTTTACTTTATACGGTATTATTTACAGATGTATATAATAAATGTACCATTTTTGGCGGCAAACCAATGTTTTTTTTTTAAATTTTGGATAGTACAGTTAGGGCCAATTCAGGCTATTTGCATTTACTGGCATTTTACTGCACTGTAAAAAAACATTGTCACTAAATAAAATCTAAAAAGAAAGGGAAAATCTAAAATCTGGATCAATCACCAGTATAGGAATAAAGGCAAAATCGTTCAATAGGGACACTTATGTGACAACTTTCTAGAAGAGGATTTTACCAACTTTGAAGAGATTTCCTCTCATTTCCTGTCTCAAACTAGGAAATGAAGGAAAATCTCCCCAATGGGACACAAGATAAAAAAAAACTTGTTAGGGGTTTTAACCATTCCCAACTATAGACAATTTAATAAAAAATGTTGGCTTTAGATACACCGTCATCAAAGTAAAATTTGGCAAACCTACAGAAGATAAAGGCAGTTGCCTTTTTGCTGTAAGGATCCTAAAATGAGAATGAAATAAGTATTTTTTTTACCTTCTTCCTTTGGAGGCTGACATCGAGTTTCATGGATGCACACTTGTTCAACGTGTTCAGTCGTCTGTAAGCAAAGACATAACCTTGAATTACTACCTGGCTGATGGAAGACAAGGACCTCTTGCGTTTGCCAACCTTCTGGTCCTTCCAAGCCTGGCCTCCCATATTTTCTTTGGCCTTAAAGGAATATATCCACGTTTCTTTAGTGTAACTTGGCTGGAAAGGCTGCTGACATTTAACCTAGAATCCTTTGCAAATGTTTATCTAGTAACATTATCATTGCTTGGCGCTGCTTCAAGCTTTCTGAGAGTTATCATGTGTATTCTGAGCTAGCCTTGTATTAATGGAGCTAGTGGGTGGAGCTTTATCTGAAGAGGATCCAATAGGGACCACTGATCATCTGTCCAAAAGACTACTCCCTCCAGCCAAACACATGAGCACCTTTAAGGTAATGTGTTTACACATCAAAATGCTAACTTGTGGCCCACCTCCTCTAAGTAGCCCTCTAATTAGATCACAAGTTTTTTATTTCGGGAAAATAATTTGTGTTCAACTAAGCCTGTCAGCCTTTTTTGTTTCTTCTTAGCATATCTATAGCAGTTATCTGGAGCTACTGAGCCCATTCATTGACAAGTTTATACCAGAATGTGCAAGTGCATGCAAATCATCGCAGCAGATTAAGATTTCATTTACTTGAATGATTGTGGATTAAATTTAAAAATCTCTTCTGCTATATAAGGTTTTGTTTATCTTTTACTCCATGGTCATTTAAACTTGCTATATAATTACATTTGAGTTACGCAGATAAACCAAAATGAGGAGCACATAAAAGTTGAACACATCAACCTCATTTAAAGAGTAAATTAATCTTCATAAACAGCAGAGGGATCATTTCAGGAGCTCTACTGATCATTCAAGAAGGAATAATCTAATCCTTGTAGGAGCCATTTTTTTGCATGACAACTAACAATGGTAGATGAGCCTTCCCTGAGTGTAGAAAAATGTCAAACATTCTCTAGGTCACTGGATCTGTGTTCCAGAAATTGAATGTGACCTGTACACTCCACCATCCTACTACTTAGCTAGAATTGTTCATTTTACACAGCAATTTTACCCCACAAATGCATTTAAATACATCAACATTTAGAAACCTCAATTGCAACAATAAAGGGCTCTTTCACACCAGCAAGCCACGCTAATGTACAATGCTGATGTACTGACCCCAGCACATTGCACTGTTTATTTTTTTTTTGCACAGAACTTTTTGGGAAAATTATGACATATCGCTGCAGCAATGTTGCAATGCGATGGTTCGGGTTGCAGCCTGCTGTGATGAAAAACAGTATTCAGCACTTTCTTTTAGTACACACCTCAGCGTCTATGCACTGTGGGCTGACACCAATGCAAACAAAGCATTTTGCCTTGTCTATGCATTGGGGCTGACCTGGAAACAGCTGCTAGCTTGGCCTCGCACACTCGTTCAGGTGTGAACGAGTGAAGTACATGCACAGGGCAGGCATATTTTTTATTTAGATGCATGTTTAAAAATTGTAACTAACTCTCCCTTATTTATCTACCCTTCCTTCCTTTTTTCTCTCTTTCTCCTTGAGGCTAGGTTCACACTGCTGCAAACTGTACTGCGAATAGATTGCGTTGCGATAGATTAAATTCGCAAGTCATCTCCAATAACATAGTTTTCTACCAGTGCAGTTCACACTGATGCGTTGCGAATCTAATCCGTGAAGAAAAAGGGTCCTGTGCGAGTTTGATCCGTGTGCGATGCAGTGCATTCCGAATTCAGCTCCATAGACTACAATAGAACACGGATTGAAAACGCAATCTCCCATTCACATCACTGCGATAGCTTCTCCCTCCAACTCCAGCTACAGCTTTGCAGTAGATTTGCACCAACACATGTAGAAATCGCACTTGTGTCTGAACTCAAAAAACTTGCATCGCAATCGTATTCAATTCGCAGAAAATTCGCACCGCAGCAGTGTGAACCTAGCCTAAGCCTCGTACACATGATGAGAATATTGGATGAATGATCGTCCTTTTTTTTTTTGCATGCTAGTCTCATATTGAAAATAAATAGCTTACTAAACGTACAAAAATTCTCGTACGACAGAATACAACTTCGGAAGTGATGTAATGTGTTGTATTTATTGTAATGCATTCTTTCCTTTCCGAGCATGCGTGGTTTTGCTCTTCAGATTTTTCTCAGACAAATACCGTACTGATTAAATTAAAATGGTACGACCTGGTATCATACAAGAAACATTTTCGTGTTTGTCCCTTTAGATAAGATGAACTGTCGTGATTTCCTCTTGAAAGCTGTGTACCAACATTCAGATTATTGTAAGCGGTATTTTTTTTCTGATTTTCTAATCGTGTGCACTAGGCTTTACTCAGTTCCTCTACTCTTTTATATCTTCATTGCACACCAGTGTAATTGTGCTAGGCCCTTGGAGGCCACCTGCCTATGTAAATTATATAGGTTACACCTGTCAATGTTAGACTCTAAGCCCTGGTTCACAATGCCGTGACTTGTCATGTGACTTGAGAGTTCAAAGTTGCATAACGAGTCGCACCCTATTAATTGCAATGGAACCGTTCTAAACAGTAGTACTCAAGTTGCTCTGACTTAGAAAAAAGTTCCTGCACTACTTTGGTGCAGCTTCAACACTACTTGCATTGAATTCTGTTGAAGAAGTCGTATGCAAGCCATGATGAAGTCGCACAGTAGTGTCAGATTTAAAGTTGCGCGACTTTGAACCCGCGGCAGTGGGAACAAGGGCTTAAGCCTTGTACATGCTAGCTCCAGTCAGAGACACGTTACTAACGATCCAACATTAGTACAGCGATCTCCCCCGCTGAGCTGTTGTGTTCCGACAGGGGGACGCCCCCTTCCCCCCCACGACCAGAGCACTCGGGTCAGCGCACTTAGCCATTGGCTGAGAGCGATGATCAGGAAGCGGTCGGCTGCTTGTTTTCCAGCATGCTCGTACCACAGAAGCCGGACCGGCTACCATACACACGGGCCCTGAATGTCGGAAAGTTACTATTGAAATGGCTTATGTCTCCCGATATGTATGGGGCTTTACTGTATCACTGGCCCTCATGCCTTGTTAATACCAAATGTACTTTGCACTGAACTGCTATATGCCATCTTGTGAAAACTATAAAATTATTGAACATAAAAGAAAAACAGATACCTATTCCTTCTTACACACATTTGTGCTGTGATTTAAGGTAACAATCTGAATACCGATAATTTTTAGCATGACATGGCACCTGTGTTCATGCACAATGACACTGACCTGGACATGCATGCTCAGTTTACCCAGATTTGCATGTCTTTACTCTGCACAGACACCCCATGGACTACTCCTGCTCTCCTTTTGTTCCCCTGGTCTTAGAGCATGAATAACAAAATCCATAAAAATCACAACCCGCCAAGTAGCTGTTCAAAAAGAATCTAGGCGTGTCTGGGCTGATCTAGGTACCCCACTTACATAATGAACATCACCCCACCAGAAATTCTCCAGATAAGGTAATCATATAACCTATGGGTACCTATAGGAAACTTTTTAAAGTGAAGCTAAACTCCCTAAATTGACATTAAATCATTTTAATCCTTATACTGTTGTACAGTATGCTTTACTTGTTTCGCTTTTTTTCTATGTCTCCAGTTGCTTCCTGGTTTCTAGGCTAAAATGGTGTCATAAATCCCAGGAGTCTTCATGGACATATATTTCTTTCATCAGGAGGAGTAGAGGAGGGGCTTTCTTAGCTAAGCGACCCTTCTGCCTGCATGCCTGAGCTAAGGGCAGATGAATTCCAAGAAGTAAATGCTACATGAATCATCTGCCTTTACTAAAGATGGCTGTGGCTAAAAATGTAAGGGGTGTGTTTCACAATAATTTTTCCACAAAATAAAGCATGGAGACATGAAAAGATGGCGCGAGGGTGAGTTTGCTGTGAATATTAAAAATGAATTAAAAAGCATTTTCAACTTGTGGTGCTCAGATACAGTATATTTCCACTTTAAGACATGCTCTTGAAGTGCTGGTGGTGTTCTTAGACTACTAGCATACTGGTAGAATTGATGTACCTATTACTAGTAAATAAGTAATATGGCAGTTGTAGTGCCAGAGCTAATCTTCAGATTGATTACATATATTCTCATTTTGCAATGGGCCATTCTAAACTTTTTATTCAAAAATAATTCACCCCAGATGGCCATTGAGCAGATAGATTAGGGAACATTCATAGATCTCAACCACAGTAGATCTCCCCTACCCAAACTTGTGTGTGGTGGGGGGGGGGGGGGGGTGTGTGGTCGGAGAGTACCCCTTCTTTTCAGGATTGTTATCTGTGGGGGGGGGGGGTGGTGTGTGTTCAAACCCATCCCCTCTAGATGACACCAACTCTAGATACTTACAAGGGA
>BLSH010214068.1:573928-584846 GCA_018402905.1 Glandirana rugosa | reverse complement strand
TTTTTATATATATAAAAAAAATAAAAAAAATTTACCTTTGCGGACGTTTGCTTTGGGAGGATCTACGCTCAATGTCGTAAATCCACGCAAATGTTCGACAAACCGCAAAGTTTACGGAGACTTGACCGCAGACTTGGGTAAAAAACGCAAGGTTTTTTTCGGAGATTCGAGTTGACGGACCTTTGCTGGAATTTGTTGGGACACATTTACATGACTATTCTAGCTGCCCCTGAACTCTCCTCTATGTTATCTTATCAGTACATTTACACAGGGTTGTTTAAGGTCGTTTCCAGGCAGTTGAGCTTAGAGGCTTTTTTTGGAACGCAAAAAATGGGTTCAGACGCCAGTTCAGAGGCATTTGAAACGCCAAACAGCTTGTAAACGCACCTAAATGCTGTAACTCGCATCTAGGAGGGTTTCGTTTGCAGGCGTTTCCATTTAAAAAAAATAAAAAAAATATATATATTTTTTAAAAAACGCTCCTAGACGCGAACGAGCAAAACGCCACTAAATGCAGCATGATAACCGCGGAAAAACAGACATTTTAGACACCGGTTTCTAACTGTCAAGATAAAACATTCAGGAGAGGTTGAAGCAGTGTCCCGTGTAAATGGAGCCTTAGTAAAAGGATCTTGGGTACATTAAAATCCAAATGCACTCTGTAATCTGTACAGTCATAACAAACCGTGAACAGCAGCACCTGGTTAATCTCTGCACTGACAATAAAGAACAATGGAGAACCATCCAAAAACCTAATTCCTTGTTATGGGATCTCATCCAGTTGAACTGTAAAATGTAAAACATACAACACATGCTCCCAAGCTGATCTTCAACTCTTTTGTACAAGAAATATATAAATCTACCAACTAGAGGTCTTCATAAAGCAGACTGAACGGAAATTAAACAGAGAGAGAATGGGAGCTAGAAAACAAAGACATATCTTCCACAAGAGAACAATTCTTTCAGTCTCTGTTGTTCAAAACAACCAATCAGAATCTTAATTCCATTCTCTCATAGCTACGTAAGAACAAATCAAGCGCATAAAAAGCAGGTTGTAATGGGTACCACTGTAAACAATCCAGCAGGCACCCCAGGAGACTTACATATTGCATTGTTGTCTCAATGGGTGTGGGTATGTAAATGTGTGTGGGGTGGGTGCACACATATGCATACATGTTTATCCATGTGCAAAGTAGATTGAGTGCCATTTTATACTTTTAAACCCTAAACTGAAGACTCATTCCTTGTATGCACTACATACTTGGCCAGTAAAGCTGTATCTGATTTGGTCAATGACATTGACAGGCAGCTCCAAGCCCCTTTCTTGACATGCAACATGGAGTCTGTTGGGATCAGACCATCACCTTTTTTTTATCCAATGGATCGTGGGGGCCATAGTCCATCATGACTCAAGAGGATCTTCATTTACATTGTGGGACATGTTTTGGGGCTTTTATTTAATTATTATTTTTTGAGAATGAGTAACCAGGTGTATTATGTACACTTTATTCATTCACATAGGGTAATGGGGAAAGGGGGGTTTAAAAAGGTTTCCAGATTCCATTAAGTGCATCTGCCTGCTGCCCTCCCCACGATCACCAGGCCCAGGTTGTGGGGAAGAAGCCCTTGTTCTCATTAACATAGGGACAAGGTGCTTTGCCAGGGGGTGCCCCCTGGCAAGTTGCCCTCTCCATGTTTGTGGCGTGTCACTTGGTATTGTTCAACAGAGAAGGGGAAGCATGCTCACTGTCCCACCTTTCCTGGCCAGCCAGGCTGAATGCTTGGATAAATGTCTGATATGTATTTTAGGGAGAGCTCCACATCATTTTTTTTTTGTTTTTGAGTGAGGTCCCCCTTGAAATCCATATCAGACCCTTATCTGAGCATGCAGTCAGGCTGACCAGGAAAGGGGAAAGCAGCGAGTGTGCATGCCTGCCCCCCAAACCATACCAGGCCCCCAGTGGGGGGCATCTTGACAGGGGGACCTCTCTGGCAAAGCACATTGTACCCAATTTGGTGAGGAAATGGGTCTCTTACCTATAAACTTGGCCTAGTAGTTGAGGAGGTCTGTTGGCTGGGGGCTTAACAGAATCTGGAAGTAAGAGGTGCATAGTGTCCTGGTATTTCATTCACAACAAACAAGTCAGTTATTAACTTGTTTCTGCCTGCATAACATATTTGTGCAGCACCAAAAGGGTGGACTTTAACGCCCACACGCTTCACATATGATTCACTGGGCAGCTGATGTTTCTGTTCTGAGAGAGCGGTCATTGCACACTCCCAGCATAGAGACCAGGATGTCAAAGACAGCTCTCAGTCTCCACTAAGGATCGTAGCCTGCAGGACCAGCTGTGCCAGCCAATCACAGTGATCACATGATCACCAATGCTTTCCGCCCTCCAGACATACAGACCCTATTAAAGGGACACTGGGACTGGGCGGGAAAGCGTTTAAAAAAAATGTTCCAGGATGTAAATCTGTCATCAATTAGATCAATCACATTGAAAACACTCGCCAACCCATCGAAACAAAAATATATGATAACTAGCCGACATATCAGATCCCAATGGAGATTTTCCGCTATTGACATTTCTCCAGCTACCAACTGAATGTTAACAAAGGGCTACAATCCTGGGTGATGTCATTGAATAATTATTAACATAAAAGCATATTTGGTCATCACAGGGAATTCCCATCATGTGGAATTTCCTTGGCAAGGTACCCTTCCCATGTTTTTTTTGTGTGTGGGGCCCCCCTTAAAATCCATACCAGACCCTCATCAAGGATCAGAGTCTGATCTGTAATGTATTTTTAGAGGTAACCACAAGCCATTATGTTTCTGCATGCAAGCCCCCCCTCCCCTAACATTTATACCAGACCCTCATCTAGGATAGGAGTCTTTTATAGATCATTTTGTTTACAAACAGAGCAAAGCAAACAAAAATATCAGTTTTGCATAGAATGCATTAAGGTGAAAAACCCAGGTTTACAACTCCTTTAAACGCATCCCCCAGGCATGTTTTTTTTAAAGGATTAGGGAATTTTGAATGATTTACTTTCTTTTTCTTTCACTTTTATGCTCCACACAGAACAGTATTTTTAAAACATCTTTTTGCATTGATACAGGTTCCTCAGGACAGTTCCCACAGCACCAGGTTGGATAAAAATCAATGATTTGTTTTTAAAAATCAAAAAAATCTGATTTTTAAAAAATTTTAAATCTGATTATTTTGATTCAAATCATTTTTTTTTTATTTTTAGCAAATGTATTTTAATAAGATGCTTTTGGAGTAAAAAAGATAGTTTTCTATTTAGAATACATTAATAATTTATGTAGCATGAGGCTGTATTTTCTGCAATATTTACATGTTTGGTAAACTCATTCAATGAATCCAAGCTCTGCAAGCTGAGATAACATGCACTGAATTGATGCATTCACACAATTTCACAGTAATCATGAGATAAAACAAAGTTCAGAAATATTCCTTTATTCCATTGTTTGCAAATCTATGTACACTACAAACTGTATTATTAAATTGGTTCTGATATCGCTGTTTTACTAACCTGACAGCTTATTATTCTAAATAGGAAACCTTCATTTTGTTTGCAAATATTAAAGATTCTAACTACCAGCAAGAAGAAGTCCTTACATTTAAAGAGCACCTGTCATTTCAGATCCATCATGGCAGCGCCTGTTAGTGGGCATCCACTCCCCTGCTGCCGCCATGTCCCTCACCTTGTTGTGTCCCTGCCGCATCACCAGCCGTCCCATTAAAGTGAATGGGACTGTCAGGGAGTCAACAGCGGGTCATAGGAGGACTGCTATGGAACAGAGATGACAGTCACTCTTTGAAAATGATGATTTAAATTGAGTTGATTTAAATCAAGCCTTTTTACTAGTGATTTAAATCATGATTTAAATCAACTTTATTTAAATCAAATCCACCCTGCACCTCACTATAGCCATTCCTTCCTGTACACACGGGCAGAATGTTGGGAGACAACGGCTGGTTACAAAAAAAAAAAAACGGCCGACATTCAGCCCATGTGTATGTATGTATGTATGTCCGACAGAAGCCGGCCTTTCAGCCTGCTTCTCTCGGACGTGCATGCTGAAAAACCAGCAGCCGACAACTGCCGATCAGCACTCTCAGCCAATGGCAAACTGTTCTGGCAGGGGAATGGCCATCCCCCTGTCAGAACACAACAGCTCAGCGGGGAGGTCGATGGACTAACCTTGCAGGATTAGTACAGCGGCTCAGACCGGAGCTGTCAGTTTTTTTCTTTTTTTTTGTGCAACCCGCGGGGTGTAGTGGTGTGTACCCGGCTTGAAAATGGAAATACTCCAGTGATCTGCACTTACTTCTGGGCCCTATGCTGAGCGGCCAGTCTGATGCATTGTGAATACAGGAGGTCAGCCGCCCAGCACATGCACCAGAGAATGCTTTGCATCCTCTGAATGACTGCAAAGTGTTCTCTCATTGGATGAGGTGAAGCGTGTAATGTCAAATCGCACATGTTCCCAACCTGTAGGCAAAATGCGTCGCTTTTTAACAGGGGTGCCATTAATTCTTAAAAGATTTTATGAAGGGGAAAACAGTATTTTATGAGAAAAAAAACACACATTGCGATGATTTAGGCATCATGGACATTGGACGTTATAATAACGTCATAAAAATGGCAGTAGCTTTGCAGTGAGTTTTTCAGCGTTTTTGCAATAGCGATTTTTAGCGTTTTTCAGCGTTAGAGGTTTTTTTTTATCTATTTATTTTTATTCTATTTTTTTAAAGCAATGGGATCAAAAAGGGTAAAAATTGCTGGCGAGTTGTGTGTTTATCAGCGTTTTTTGACGCTAGAGCATTTTTACAGCTGAAAAACTCCTCTCAGAACCCACTAGTTTTGGGGGTTTTTTTACAGCTGAAAAAACGCCCCAGCCAAAAATAGTTGATAACAGCCTATGTGTGCATGGACAACATGATGGGGAGTTTATTGACTGTAGAAAAAAAAGTCTGAGTGCTGGTTCACACTTGTGCGATGCGGGAACCATGAAAATCCACTGCAGGTTCTCTCAACACACCCGACTCCCACGGCAGTTCACACTGCCATATGCAAACTGAGGGGAGTGTCAATACACCCCATTTCAGCTCGCATATCGCACTGCGAACTGACAATTCGGACATGGGTTTTTTGCCTTCCTCTGGATCAACTGTGGGTGAAGGATTGTATATGGGATTATTTGGTTGTGTATGTATATATGTATATATATATATATATGTATATATATATATAAATGTTTTTTGTTTTTTTTTTGGTTGAACTGGATGGACTTGTGTCTTTTTTCAACCTAACTATGTAACTATGTAACATGAATCGGATCGCATAGGTGTGAACACCCAAACGATCCGATTCCTGGTGCCAAAGCAAAAAAGGGTTCTGTGCGAGTTTAGTCTGAATGTGATGCAATTTCAGCCATACTATCTGTATGGCTGAAATCGCATCACACGGACATCGCATGTGATTTGCACTACAGTGCGGTGGAGCGGTGCGAATCACATGCGATATCGCACAGAGCGCCAGTGTCAACCAGGGCTAAAGCCAAAAACAGCAGCTGTAAAAATGTCCAAAAACGCCCTGTGTGCATGAGGCCTTACAATACACAGGGATTTAGGCAGCCCGCGGGCTGAAAGAAAACAGCTGACTCGATTCCTCCATCCACACACTCAATGTAGATAAGGGAATACTCCCTGCTGAGCATTGACAGTGGGGAGAATTCCCTGCTGTCAGAATACACTGATCAGCCTTGTAGTGGGGGGAAATCTGACAGGGTGATTGTACAAAAGTCGATTGGCAGAACCTCCCTATCCATGCATGGATTAAAGTGGTTGTCAACTCGTGACAACCACTTTCACCTACAGGTAAGCCTATAAAAAGGCTTACCTGTATGTGCCCTGCATATCTCCCAAACCTGCACGGTTTAGGAGATATACAGTTTCCTAGATGTGCCGACGTCATTCGGCACATGCGCAGTGAAGAAACGGCCTCCGTGCCGTTTCTTCACTGTGATCGTGCCGTGACTGGCGGCTCCCGCGCGCATGCACAGAGCCAGAGAACGTGCCCCCGGAAGGAAGAGGCACTGAAGATGGACGCCACCAGCACAGGAGACAGCGCTGGACGTCGCAGGCTTAGTTTGCAGGTAAGTGGCACATAATGGGCTACTATGCGATGCATAGTAGCCCATTATGCTTCTACTTTACAGGGGCATACATAGGAAGTAAACCTCATCTAAGTTTACTTCCTCTATAAATTTCATCTGGTCCCTGCTGAACTGGCTGAATTTTGTTCCATATATGGCCAGCTTTACTAAAGTAATTGCCATCCAGTTTAGGTTTAGTTGGCTTTACAAAAAGAACAATATGCTTATTATTACGAGTCTGACAAGATGACTTGGTAGGATGCTGTTTTGTACAATTCTATCTGCTTATCAGGTCTTTTTTCTAGAAGCCATAGCTTGGTAATGTGTTTTTATCCGGTTTCTAATAAAGATAAGGTAATGGTTCACACACACAATACAAGTTTTATCACAGTTTCACAGTAACTTTTTTGCATCGCTCCATTCACTGAACAATAAGAGCAAAATCCATTTTCTCCACAACTATACCTTTCAGCATATCTCTGAAATCAGGTTATAAAACAAGAGGCAACATGGGTTGAGAGGTTACCCATCCAGACGGAAAGACATGCTCCAGATTTCAAACAAACCAGAGTGAGTTTTGGAAACTTCATGATAGCTATTGCCTGCAATACACTGTAGTCTGCAGTAGAGGTGACCATAACTGACCATACATTAGTCAATTATCAGCCAAGTTCAGGTGCTTTACGTCTAAATTGGCAGCTTTCATCCATATTCAAGAAAGAAGGCAACCCCCCACCCACTCACCCCCAACTGCCATTTGATTATAAGCCTGGGGTCACACTAGTGCGATCTCAGAGATCGTATGTGATTCGCACCCGCACTGCAGGTGCCGATCACATGCGATCTCTGAGCAGTGCGAATTCAGCCATACAGTTGAATGGCTGAACTCACATTAGAAGCGCATAAAAAGAGGTGCATGTACCTTTTTTTCCCATACTAGAATCGCATCACATGGGTGTTCTCACC
Source organism: Glandirana rugosa (assembly GCA_018402905.1). Lineage (NCBI taxonomy): Eukaryota > Metazoa > Chordata > Amphibia > Anura > Ranidae > Glandirana > Glandirana rugosa. The sequence goes on along the minus strand of BLSH010214068.1, from coordinate 577,687 downwards.
TATGCTATCCGATTCATGTGCCAGTTCACAGTTCGCACTGAGATCTGCGAACAAAAGTGTGGGTGTCAGTAACTTTGTAATGACACCTGCAGCGGTTCGCAGAAAGCAGTGTGAACTTCCTGCGGGAAGACTGCGATGTGGGAACCGGCTCTATAATTGCGCTGGTTCCCGAATCGCACATGTGTGATCCAGGGCTTAAGCACATTTAATAAAATGTGTGATATGAAGAGACTAACAGCAGCCAATCAGATTATTTTGCTGAAGTCAGACCTATGAAAGGTTGCCTATGATGCTACTACTATGTTTGCTGTTGCTTGCTATAATGGAAATAAGTCAGGGCTATATTGGCATATCAGCCTTCCCCAGGCAGCCTGAACTATGGCATCATTTTTTTATAATCTCAATCATTTGTACTATCGTGTTTCCCTGAAAATAATTTTGGCTACAAAAAAACACGCTAGGGCTTATTTTCAGGGGATGTCTTATTTATTTGCAGTATGTACAATAATCTACATTTGTTCAAATACAGTCATGTCATCTTCTTCTGGAAAAAGAAATACATATCCTGATCCTTTAAAGCAGTGTTCCTCAACTCCAGTCCTCAAGGCCCACCAACAGGTCATGTTTTCAGGATTTCCCTCAGATGAAATGGCTGTGGTAATTACTAAGGCAGTGGAACTGATCAAATCACCTGTGCAAAATAATGGAAATCCTGAAAACATGACCCGTTGGTGGGCCTTGAGGACTGGAGTTGAGGAACACTGCTTTAAAGCATAATAGACAGCACAGTGCTTGTGCTGGGTCATTTACCCCTCTCTATGTTCTAAAAAAACTGGAATAAAACAATAACATTTTTAAAAAGTTCCTGGGTCCCCTGTCTTCTCTTGCCCTGTCAGCTCAGGAGTCAGTCACTGGGGGCTCACATGACCCACCAGAGCTCTTCTTCCCTGCTCCGAGCACTGGAGAGGGAGGGGTCACTGAAGTCAGCTGGGAGGAGAGGAGAAGATCTCTGGAGGATCATGAGCGCACCAAGAGGCACTGTAAATAAGGTATTTTCCACAATAAAGTTACACAAGAGACACACTGCACATGATATAATCTTTTTACAAAACGAATTACATGTTTTTACAAGGACTTTAACTAGGGCTTATTTTCGGTTTAGGGCTTATATTGCAGCCATTCCCGAAAATCACGCTAGGTCTTATTTTCAGGGTAGGGCCTATTTTCAGGGGAAACAGGGTATATGATTATTTTAGTAAAAACAAAGTTACTATATGCTTCTGCAGGTAGTGATCAGTCTGTTTTCTATGCATAACTACTGATGAAATGTACAAACGAAAGCAGGTAAAGACTATTTCTTGGCATCCTTTGTAGCCCCATCCCACTACAGCAGGGGTCTCCAAACTTTTCAGTATGAGGGCCATGCTGTATATTTTCCAAATATCCGCATTTCAAAAAAAAAAAAAATGAGTTTAATAAAAGAACAAATCAAATGTAAATTGATACATTTTACTTGGAGCTTTTTTTTTTTTAAATCAGTAAAATAAAGCAAAGAAATTCCAAATTAGCATGATACCATCACAATCCTCCCTTAAATCAGGGTCCCCCCTTACATCAGGATCATCATCAGAGTTCCCGCTTAAATCAGAGCCCCCATCAAGGTCCCTTTTCAGTAGAGTCCCCATCAAAGTCCCCTTTAAATTATAATCCTAATCAGAATCTCCCCTTGCATGAGAGTCCCCATCATAGTCCCTCCTTTCATCAGAGAGCCAGATAAAATCTTTCAGTGGGCTGGATTTGGCCAGTGGGCCATAGTTTGGAGACCCCCTACTCTACAGTCATCTTGCTAAATTTAGCCACAAACATACCTCCCAGCTTTTTGGAATGGGAACGAGGGACACCTATTAACAAAAGTATGTAGGCATAGGACACACCCCCTGCCACACCCCCTTAAGCACTTCAGCTTTGGAAGGTTTTACCCACTTACTGACCAGGACATTTTTTGCAATACGGCACTGCGTTGTTTTAACTGACAATTGGGCGGTCGTGCGACGCTGCACCCAAATAAAATTGATGTCCTTTTTCCCCACAAATAGAGCTTTCTTTTGGTGGTATTTGATCGCTTCTGCAGTTTTTATTTTTTGCGCTATAAACAAAAAAGACCAACAATTTTGAATAAAAAACAATATTTTTTTACTTTCTGCTATAAAATATTCCCAATAAAAAAATGTAAAGAATCAAACTTCTTCATCAATTTAGGCCAATATGCATTCTGCTACATATTTTTGCTAAAAAAAATCCCAATAAGCGTATATTGATTGCTTTGCGCAAAAGTTATTGCGTCCAAAAACTATGGGATATATTTAGGGACTTTATTTTTCAATTGTTTTTACTAGTAATGGCGGTGATCAGTGGTTTTTAGCGGGACTGTGACTTTGCGGCGGACAGATCTGACACTAAGTGACACTTTTTGGGACCAGTGACACCAATACTGTGATCAGTGCTAAAAAAAATCACTGATCACTGTATAAATGACACTGGCAGGGAAGGAGTTAACACCAGGGGCAATCAAGGGGTTAAGTGTGTGTGTGTTTTTTTTTTTTTTACCACTACTATTCTTTTATACTGGCATTTGAAATTTACAAATGCAGCAATTTAGAATTTTGGTGAAAGGTTTAGCTCTGGGAAACACTTTTTGAAAGATAAATAATGCATTTTATATACAATTATATAGATCAGACCAAAATGAGGGATAAATGAGGAGGAAATAGGGACGGAGGGACTTTGTTCCAAATCAGGGACAGTCCCACAAAATCAGGGACAGTCCCTCGAAATCAGGGACAGTCCCTCAAAATCAGGGACAGTCCCTCAAAATCAGGGAGAGGTGGGAGCTAGGTACAAATGTCCAGAGGAGGACAGAAAAGGAAAACAAAGTAATGAAGATATCATCACGGTCTGTGATTGGTGCTGTCCTCTCTAACCCGCTGCCCTAGATAACAGCCCACAGGTATTATTATGGTAAGTGTAGCCCTAGTTAGCAAAATTGAGACCGGATGGTGAGATGTTTTACATAGCAACCAGTTTCCTGGTCTTGTTATTCAGAATATAGAATTAGAGCACAATTATTACAGGTATTTAAATAGCACTGACAATTTATGCACCGTACTTTTCCCATCAGACCCTGCCACCAAGGAGCTTACAATCTAAGGTCCCTATCTTACATGCATACACATACTAGGGCCAATTGGGAAAGGAGCCAATTAACCTACCTGCGTGTATTTGAAGTGTGGGAGGCAACCCACACAAGTACAGGCAGAACATACAAACTCCATGCAGTGCCCTAAAACATGAGTTGAACCTAAGACTCCAGTGCTGCAAGGCAGAAGTGAAAACCACTAATTCACATTACATATTATTGTTTATTGAAAAGTGGTTTATATATTCAGTTCATGCAGCACTCAACACAGCCATCTTGTTGTATGTAAGAACCTGTATCTAGTAGACAGACATAATGGTGGGAGACACTCAATACGCTTATCATTACAAGCATGGCAGACCTACATACAAGCATAGGAACCTACATGTTTTACAAGACAATATGGCCTAATAAGCATAAGGTGTAGCATAAACTGTAAAGCAAAGCAGGGTATTATTGAACCATTACTGGGAATGTATATTCTTATTGATGGATGTCCTGATGATCTGAATGGGGTCATTTACCGGTAAGAGGAGGGCGTGTGAAGAAATGTAAATTCAGAC
>BLSH010214068.1:562146-573183 GCA_018402905.1 Glandirana rugosa | reverse complement strand
TTAGGAGGCCTGCGGTCTATAAGTTACATGTGTGCCTGTTCGGTGTAGTTATGCCGGCATACCATGTCATAAAGTGTTTTCACTCATGTGTGGAGTGTAAAAACATTTATAAAATAATATAGACAAGTACACTGTTGTGACTTCTTTACCGTGAAATGATGTTACATTTCATCACTCACATGTCGAACATATTGTCACATTTAAACGACAGGGGAGTTTCATTGAGTTATATATCGGTAATTACAGATTTGGCGACCGTTGTTTTCACTCATGTAGGGATTCACTTTTACATGTTTAATCCGGGTCAATCGGTAAAAGGGAGGGGCCACAGTACACTGAACTATATATTGAGTTACTTTGAGGGGACAGCAAATTTACACTGTTATACAAGCTGTACACTCACTACTTTACATTGTAGTAAAGTGCCATTTCTTCAGTGTTGTCACATGAACAGATATAATAAAATATTTACAAAAATGTGAGGTGTGTACTCACTTTTGTGAAATACTGTACCATACGGCCGTATTGATGTGGCTTGTCCGTGTGTACATTGAATATCTGGCGTCCGGAGGATTATTCATGTTCAAAGTTATGTGGTTTGTGTCACTAGTTTTTTGTTTCTTTGGTTGTTGAATTTGTCATGGTTGCGGTGGTGGTACGTAGAGGGTCACTGGAAAGGACACAGTATACATACATTAAGGTCTAGCATTTAATTCATCAATTTACCTATTGTGGTAAAGTATACCAACTTTACATCACAATAAAGTAAATATACATTCTTAAATCGAAAACACTGTGTTTGCGTCACTCCTATGACCGCCTATCTTCCCCGCTGGCCTTGGTGGGGAGTTCCTTCTCTCTTTTTTGAACATATTCATTTAAGTGGGTCATAGAGACACTACTGTAATCGGTCACAGTGTTGATATAGGTATTACTTATATGCTGGTGAGCCATTCTCCCTCAATTGTTTTGTGTTTTTTCATCCAGATAATCAGCCAGTTGACCTTTGTTTCCAAAAAGGGCTAAACTACAAGATTGGCCAAGTGTTTTGCCCAAAGCTGTCTAATGAATTGCCTGGAATGGCCCCTAATTTTAGCAAAACCTCTGTACAGTGTAATTTCCTTTGTTGACCTATATTTACATTAAACAATCGCTATCCCAAGGCCTCTTTCACACAAAATCCCTGGTGTTCCTGCCAGTATCTCTGCTGTCTTATTAAAAACTGACCACACTAAGCAGGAGAATACACTGTGGTCTGTTCTCTAGCTGTGCTGGGAACTCATCCTGCTCTTCTCCAGTGACCAATAATCAAACTCCCCCCCCCCCCTCCCCACACACACACAGCCTTTCATTGGGAAGCTCAGTGTACTGCTGTTTCTCCTCCCCTAGCTCTTGTGAAGCTGAAAACAGAGAGCATGTGATCACTTATAAAAGGGAAAAAAATGTGTTTATACATTTTTTTATACAGTATCTCACAAAAGTGAGTACACTCTTCACATTTTTGTAAATATTTATTTATTTATATTTTTTCATGTGACAACACTGAAGAAATGACACTTTGCTGCAATGTAAAGTAGTGAGTGTACAGCTTGTATAACAGTGTAAATTTGCTGTCCCCTCAAAATAATGTCATGGAGGAGTGGAAGAGAACTCCAGTGGCAACCTGTGAAACTCTGGTGAACTCCATGCCCAAGCGGGTTAAGGCAGTGCTGGAAAATAATGGTAGCCACACAAAATATTGACCCTTTGGGCCCAATTTGGACATTTTTACTTAGGGGTGTACTCACTTTTGTTGCCAGCCATTTAGACATTAACCGGTTCCCGATCGGCTACCGCATATTTACTGCGGCAATGTGGCGCTGTCTCGCTAATCGCCGTATACAAGCGGAGATCCGCGCGTCTGCACTTTGCGGGAGGGAGCGTGCTGGCGTGCTCTCGTGCCCGCCGCACTCTGCAGGAGTGTGCTTGTGGCTCGGATCCGCTGGTGAGCCGCGATGACCTGCCAGAGGGAAAGAACGGGGAACCGCCGATGTAAACACAGCGGTTCCCCGCTCTGTCAGTGGGCATGTAAGAGATTTACTGATCCCTGTCACTGGGATCAGTTAGATCTGTTATGCCCATGGTAGCCCAGCCCCCACACAGTTAGAACACGCCTAGGGAACACAGTTAACCCCTAGATCTCCCCCTGCAGGTTAACCCCTTCACTGCCAATGACATTTATACAGTAATCAGTAGATATTTACATTTCTGATCCCTGTATAAATGTCATTGGTCCCAAAAAAGTTTTAAAAAGTCCGACATGTCCGCTGAAATATCGCAGTCCCAATAAAAATCGCAGATTGCCACAATTACTACTAAAAAAAAAAAAAATGTAAAAACACGCCAGAAATGAATTCTCATGGTTTGTAAACGTGGCAACTTTTGCGCAAACCAATCAATAAAGTTTGCGATTTTTTTTAATCAAAAATATGAGGAAGAATATAAATCGGCTAAAACTGATGAATAAATTTGTTTTTTTATATTTTCTTTTGGATTTGGATTTTAGCAAACAGTAAGAAATATTATTTTTTTTTTGCAAAATTGTCTCCCTTTTTTTGTTTATAGCGGTGATCAGAAATGACGCAGAGGTGACCAAATGCCACCTACCACCATACAATAGCGCACAGTGGGGGAATATTTTAGTTTTTTTTCTATTCGATTATCAAAATAAAAAACAATGTATCTATGACCAGCTGACGTGCAACTCAGTTACCAGTTTTATCCAACTTGGTAGAGGTCTAATGTGACTCCACTTTCTTTATCACCAATATAATAGTATTTCCTAAAGAATGTTTTGCAACTATAGCTCCATACAATAAAGGTACCCTAAATAAAATGTTTTGCACGCATAATGCTAACAATGAAAATGTTGCAGGTTGTTCATGGATTTGGCACAAAGCTTCTTACCACGTATACACTACCAGAAATGTGTTGCAAATATCTTATTGGATCAATCCCTATATAGTTAAAACTCCATCTCTCTCCTATATAATTAAAACTCAATGTACATCTTCTTGCACAGATGTATGCATTTTGCAGCAGGTAATTGATGTGTGAAATTTCTGTTAGGGCAGTGAATGATCTTGCCATTGATAATACAATACATTTAATGAAGATGTAATTTAAATTTATATTCATACAAATCGTACATATATTATAAAGATATATATTTAATGTCATCTAAAGTTTTTTTTTTAAACTAATCAAAGTGCTGCATTTGAATCAAATTCAGCAATGACAATGAAATGCAGTTAGCAGTTGAACCCTTATCAGTGTCTGGACTGGCTGATAGAGTAAGTGGTGATTTGGATTGCTAATATCCTTGTGAATTGGAACAAGTGTCTGAACTGAATCATCATACCTGAGTGATTATCCTATCACTTGCAAAGCAATACAAGGGCCATCTAAACTGTATACAGTGGCCTAATATGTTTACTGCTTATTTTGACAGTGGTGGCTTACAAGGCAATCCGAGCTCTTCTGCATAATGATTGGTTCAAAATAAGTAGTTGATGGATTTTGTGACGTTATCTTAGAACATGACATCATTACCACAAAGCCTTTATATTACACCTAAGTGGATTCTGGAATTCTTGAACTATAAACGTTGCTAATTTCCAGTTCTATCGCAATCTTAATGCTATCTTTATATGCTATCTTTATATGCTAATAGTGACAGCTAGAGGGTATTAAATAACAAGGAAAGTACTCAGTTATCTAAAGTGGCAAGTTAGGATTGCAGAATCATGGACAAGGGATGCTTATAATAAAGATCAGTTAATATTTTAATTTAGAGGGATTTTCATCAATGACAGAAAGGTAAATCTATCATTAAATAACTTTTCTTTTCACCATAAAATATATGATGCAAAACATAGGTATAACAAGGAATTTTTAAGATGTGGCACAGAATTTAGAATAAATAAGCATTATCAAATAAAAGTGAACACATCATAAAGCCCCCTATTTTTCTCTACTCCCCTAAAACTCTGGATTTTGATTGATCTCAGAAGCATCAAATACTGACATCGAATTCAATAAAGTATCAACAGCTTTCTGGTGCTATGCTATAGCCCTTTAAAATGGCCTGCACCAGATTAAAAAATCCTTGCCACCCATTTCAGTAACTTTACCGGAAATTGCAGAAGATTCAGGTAATTCTTAATAGAGCCTCTTTTACAAAATGGCGTTATTAATGCACCAAAATTACAAATATTTACCTCCAATTCATAGATAGCGAAACTGGAGGTAATTAAGATATACTCTAACTTGGCGTACAGAAACAGGCAGAGTGCCTTTCCCAGTACACAGTGTAGCAGAGCAGCATATTTGTCATAGCTAAACTCTCCTAGACACTGGTTGTAAAGGACACTGTCAGCTTCACAGCCAACAGCCTTCTACCAGCAAATGGGTAAAGCCTACTGGGGAAGCTAAGACACTAGTTACCTGTCCGGTGTGCTTTTGCCTGTTAATTGATAACAGGCAATTAGTAGGTTGTCAAATAGTAGGTTGTCCATTGGCTAGGACTCTGCCCACTGCCAATCACAAGGGGAGCGGAACTCATGGGGAACTAGTGTCTGTGAATGCCTACCAGGCTTTGCCCACCCAGGTACAAAACTCCCTGCCGCTCCGCTGTCTGACAGGTGCAGTTGTAGAGAGGAAGTACATTTGAACTGAGGGTGAAGTATCCATATGGACCCCCTGGTCTCAATGCGCCACCACACTTAGTACATGGCCCAAATTCATGTACCTGTCTACAACAGGATTTTTAATCTGTCACACCAACATGTGCCATGTGGAGGCACAATGGAATTCTAGAGTGTTAGACATTCTTTATGAATTCCTGTCACTGCTTTTGGCAATTGAAGCCCATCAACATAGCCCCTTAGGCTCGGACCAAATATTTACATTAAAGTTACAACAAGGAAAAATACTTAAATGTGCACTGAGGGTCAATTCACACTATTAATTTGGTAAAAGGCACGTTACCACAATGCTAAATATGAATGGATCTAAAGTCTAGTACACACTAGTAGGTTTTTTTTTGCTCAACCCAGCAGGTTGGAAGAGCTGCTGTACTAATTATCCGACATTAGTACAGCGATCTCCCCTGCTGTCCTATTGTGTTCTGACATGGGGAAGGCCCCCCCGTCAGACCACACTCCAGTCAGCGCTCTCAGCCATTGGCTTTTCGGTCATGTCCCTTTGACAGAAGCCGATTGAAAGACAGGCATCTGTCGGACCGACTCCAGTACACACGGGCCAAATGTCGGCCGGTTTCAATTAAACTGGCCGATGCCACCCGACATTCGGCTCATGTGTACTAGGCTTAAGTCTCTGATTTCAAATTGGTATGCAGATAAGTCTTGTCAATGTTTCTAACACACACCTTTCTGGCAAAGCAAGGCCTGTGTAGAAATGAGAGCTGCAGCGATTTACCAGCTGGATACTGGAAGCGTCAATCAAGTGTAAGTATTCACCAGCACACCAAAGATCACCGTCCAAAGGTTCTTTATTCAAAGAAAGATCACATCACAGAGAGTGCAACGTTTCGGAGCCACGCAAGACCCCTTCGTCAGGCATCTGTTCATGCCTGACAAAGGGGTCCTGCATGGCTCCGAAACGTTGCATTCTCTGTGATGTGATCTTTCTTTGAATAAAGAACCTTTGGACGGTGATCCTTGGTGTGCTGGCGAATACTTACACTTGGTATGCAGATAAGGACTGGTCAGTACTGTATCCGTGGCCCCAAAAATAGCGATGACCATTTTTTGGGAAATTACTTGAGTCACTTGGTGAATGGAGCCTAATGAGAGACTAGTTCCCCATAAGGTCCACCTTACTTATGATTGAAAGCAGATGGCAGTGGGTGGTACTTGACTGAATAGCGGCAATGGCTTTGCCCACTGCCAATGCGCTGTCAATGAACAGCAAGGTGGACCTGATGGGGATCTAGTCAGTCACTTATTTATCAGGCTTCAGACACCACACTACAAAATATCTCAGCCATGCGCTTATCGGTGTGATGGGTGTTCCAGGCTGAGGTTGCCACTCCATTCATTGCAGTAGGACACCATATATGTGCAACTTCCTTCATTTCTTGAACCTTTGCAGGAGCCAGGGCAGGCTCCATCCTCTGTCAGCACTCTAGCAGCAGCTGTGGATACACTGCTCACATACCCCCTCCCTATCAAGCCTGAGCAGCACACACACACTTTTCTCAGGTCACGGTGTGATGGGTGTAGTAGCTGGCGAGGGAAGTGTGTATGGGTACTCCAACCTCAGTGCCAGACTCCGACAGATCCATGAATCATGATACATGAATCAGGCACAAGCACAGAAAATGTAAGTACGGAGCCCCGACAGAATTCTGAAGGATGTCATAGTCTATGTTGCCCTTTATGAATTCTACTCATTGTGAGTCTGGGTAGACGTGTAAATCTAATTATTTTCCTCAGTCAATAGAATAAACTTATATTGAGAAAAATATGGTGGCTGCAGCTGGTGACCTCCTTCTATGGGTGCTGGTTGATTGGCTGGTTCTGACTTCAGTGCTTTCTATGTCACTGACCCAGAACAAGAATGCCGATTAGAAAGTCAAGTCAATCTGTATATTCTCCAAGGTCAGTGACACAGAAAGTACTAAAGCCACTGGATAACATTATAGTGTTATATAAACAGCTCACTTTTGATATAAAATAAACATCTCAAAGGAATATATTACCTGCAAAGTGGTTCTACATGGTCTCTATCAAGAAAATCATGGTCCTGTTTCACAGATGCAATGTCAATTGGAAACTGAGAATCTGGAAATAAGATGGAAGACTTAGTTGAGTAGATGGAAACATGGCAGCCTCTCAAATCAGTTTATAACTAGCAGAAGAAATGTGGACATAGGTAGGGAATACACTAAACATTGCAAAAGTTTCCCCTATCTAGCTAGCCAACAAAGGAAACCAAATTATAAGTGTTTCAAACAATTGGGCTCACCTTTTGAGTCCAATGCAGTGCATCAATGTGTGTTGCATTAGGGTAGGCAATTAATTTGAATGGGCTGCCAATGCATCACAAATGCATAAAAATTGAACACAATGCAATTGGTAGTGTGGTGCAACGCAGGTGCATTTTTTTTTATTGCATTGCGGTGTCATGCATAATGAACATGCATTAACACAACACATAGGTGAAAGATAAGCCTTAGACTAAAAACAGTGTTTTTTGTTGCAAACATTTGCAAATATACATGAGGCCCCACATATATTTGCAAGTGCATGTAACGCAAAGGCTAGCTGTATCCAGTGCTGGGGAATATCTGCAATAGTATAAAAGGAATTAGAGATAACCTTTGATACAGTGGAAAAAAAATGGGAAAACATGATAAAAAAAAGCATATAAGTTATTGTTTTATATCAATAAAAAACTGTGTTGACCATAAAATAGATCAGTAAATGTAGGCAAAAAAAGAATTGCATGGATAAATGGTACTAGATGCACTCCTTCTTTATTCTCTTTCTGCTTGATTCTTTATTGTAATATATGTGTGGGTTCAGCAGAGCCCTATGTACAGGTTAGTGAAATGCTCTACAGCAGTGGACTCCAAACGGTGGCCTGGGGGCCAGATGTGGCCCTTTGTTTGCCTTTATCTGGCCCTTGGGATGCTTTTCCTCCAACATACACCAATGATGGGGCACCATTCCTATCACTGACACCATTGTTGGGGCATTATTCCTTCCACTGACATCATAGACTGGGCATTATTCCTCCCACTCATACAATGAGGTACTTTTCCCCCACTAAAACCAATGATGGGTCATTTTTTATTCCCACTGATGCCGGGCATTTTCTACTCCCCTGGCCACAGTCTGCTCCTCCTGAAGCCTGAAGGACAGTAAGCTTGCCCTTTATTTAGAAAGTTTGAAGACCCCCGCTCTACAGCATATGAATTTTTACATCTTTAAGCCTAGTACACGTGGGCCAAATGTTGGACGGAATTGGTCGGTTCATTAGAAACTGGCCAACATTCAGCCTGTGTGTACTGTAGCTGGTCCGACAGAAGCTGACTGTTTGACCGGCTTCTGTCGAAGGGGCATGACTGAAAAAGGTCTGCCGATCGGCTCCAGATCAGCGATGTCAGTCAATTGCTGACAGCGCTGAGCGTTGTGTTCTGGCAGGGGACCCCCTGTCAGAAGATAATAGAACAGCACGGTGAGATTGCGGTACTAACGTTGGATAGTTAGTACAGCAGCTCCTCCTGAGCTGTCAGTTTTTTTTTTTCATTCAGCCCTGCTGGGTTGAATGAAAAAAAAACTACTAGTGTGTAGCAGGCTTTAGAGCAGTCAGATCATTCTCCAACCATCCTTTGAGGTCTAAGGCCAAACTTGTCTTTTGTCAAAACTGAAAATGTTTATGGTAACAGATAATAACTGCACACAGCTACCTTCCTGTCCAGTAATGCCATAAATAAAAATGCTAAATGCCGCTGTTAAGCCTTATTTAGTCTAACAAGCCAATCACAGAAGAAAAGACTGCATGGCAGAGATAAGGAGTATGTCGAATATCTTAGATTTTTTTTTTTACAGTTATGGGTACCGTGGCTTGTTAATACAAAATACCTCATATTTGAGTTATACTAGTCTAATGTGAAGCTCTAGTCAAAGCCCTTACTCGGATTTGGATATATCAGAAAAAAAATTGAGATTTCTCTACATTTTGTATCGTGTCACCAGCTCCTGAAGTGAGAAGAATAAAAGCAGTTTTTTTTTTTAGAGGGTGGGGGAAACCTTAAGGCTGGGCTGACACTATTGCAAATTGGATGCGGATTTTTCTGCATCCTATTCGCATAGTAGGAGATTGTGACCGGCTCTCTATGGAGCCGGTTCACACATCTCCACAGCGGCTCCGGTGCGAATTGCACAGGAGCCCTATGTGTCTTCTGGTCCATTTTAGGTCCGAATTCAGCCCAAAATTTGAAATGGTGAATGGAGATGCGCCAAACCCCTGCTTTGAGCCTCTGTGTTCTCCAGTGTAAACCCAGCTTAAAAGGTTCTCCAGCTTTTGTTGATTTCTGGGACCTGAGATCTCTTTACTTACTGATGTGTCATTAGGACAGGAAATTAGGGGAACTCCCTCCAATGGCTAATTCACCTTAACATACCTTCTCTTATTAGATATCCAGCCTTCGATGCTTAGATGATTGACACTATTGAACAACAGTTGGCCTTCCACAATTTCAAAGTTCACCTTTACACAATTATATTAAAGAAAAATCTCTTGGAAAAGATGGAGATGTTCAGTAGTTTGTTAGGGAATCAGTGAATTTGCAAGGAGGGAATTAGCTCAAAGAAGGAAAGCAAAGAAAACCATAAGTGCTTGCATGTTCCTGAAGTGTCAGAGCATATAGCCAGCGAATTAAAAGATGTGGTGACCACATGGCCCAGAAGCATCGATTTCCAAAGACATCATAGAGGTCGTAGCTACTTTTTTTGCCAAATACTTTGAAATACTTTTTCTTAAAGGCTTAGAACAGGAAAGCCTGGGGGGGTGGGGGATGGAGTGGCACACATAACGTAAACCATACCAAGGGAAAACCCTTAGACTGGTCTACAGATAAGCTAAATATAAATTTATAGAGCAGTTTAATATTATGAATTATCACATTGTGTTCTAGAGTTAATAAAAAAGACCAGGCAAACTTTTATAGACTTTTTGAATTATGGCATTTCCTATGTAACCTGCAGTAATGTTTTTCCAAATTCTCTAACAGATTTATAAAACAAATATATAGGTCTCAAGGCTCATTTAAAAAAAGTTCAGGATCAAAAAATGTCATAGAAGTGTTAAACTATAGAGTAATTGATAAAACACATTTATGACTTTTTAAGTTGTGGGCATTTTTTGTTACACTCGTCATGCTGTAGTGTGAACACCACCTTCCATAATCCATTAACCAGTTCTCTGCTGGGGTGGTCTGCCACTCTCAAAAAGCCAGCTTTAGCCAGCATACATAGTTTGGGGCACCTTTATTATTTTGGTTATTACATAAATATTATTACAGAGTACACACTGTTACTACTGTAAGAAGGGCTGGGTGGTCTTAATGAATGGGATCTGCTGTTCACAGACTTCCTATGTTTTTAGTAGCTGGCATAATTATGGTTTTCATGCTTATAAAATCAGTCTTCCCCAGGTGTAAGGTGGAATAAAACAGAATGATGTCATGGCTGAAATGCATGGTACATTCCATCACAGGAGCTGTTACCTTCATAAAGCTGTGCGTACTGAGGAAATCCAGCAGCCCGTAACCATTCACATGCTTCCTTTGCCTCGAGCTCTGAAAACAAAAACATAAAATGAATGTATTGCCCAGCCAATCATGTAAGAACACCATAAACATCATCTGAGATTGTCTTGTAAAGTCGTTACAGCTAAAAAAGGAGAAGGAATCTAGAGACTTGTAGAGGAATAGGGCTACAAATCAGACTGAAAAGTCTTATAATAAGTTTAGGAATCAGTTTAGTTACAGTACATAAAGGCCAAATATGTGCAGATTGCACAAAGGAAGACAAAACAAAAAAAAAAAAAGATCTTTTAAAGACAAGTCCATTCAGAGATGATATTTTATTAAGCAGTCAACACTGGTTGTTTGGATCATCTACTGGCTTCAGAAATCCCTTATGCTAGCCATATATGTTGCAATTTTGGGAAGCAACTAGAAGCTTTAAAGTGTTTCTAACCCCCCCCCCCCCAAAAAAAAAAATAGAGATCCTGGTCCCTTAAAGCAGATTAAACAGCACAATGCTTATGCTATGTATTCTGCCCCCCTCTAAACTGTAAAAACACCTTCCTGAACCTGCCACTTCCTGTATCCCCTCTCTGCACAGACAGCAAAAATCAGGGCTTCTGAGCCCTGACCACCGTTGTCTGAGATTGCAGCCCTGCTCACCAGTCCCGAGTCTTCGGGACTAAAAACGACAGACACGTCTCTCCCCTATGTCCTTC
>BLSH010214068.1:535250-553848 GCA_018402905.1 Glandirana rugosa | reverse complement strand
CTCGCAGCGTAGCGTGTCCCCGTCTCTTTAAGTATGTCATGTGACACTAGACATTCTAATGTAATGACATACTTTAGTAAAGTGTAGATCAAACCAAAAACACTGAAATTTGCTCAGTTCCAGAATCGTCGCTGTCGACACTTTCAGTGTCTGATGATAAATTTCCCCAAAAATCAGTATCACTCAATTCTGCAAATGATTCTTATTTACTATCAGTGTTTTCTAGCTGATCAAAAAACACTTTTGACGTAAAGGGACACTTTTTGGTTGCCATGGACATTCTCAAGTTTCCAGGCAGAAAGAATGACATATATAACATAAAAGTACATGCAGAGCACTGGGCAAACCACTAGGGACAAAGGGGATGTGAAATGATTTCATACAGTAATGTAATCTTACAGATCACAGTGTACTGTATGAATTTCTCTGCCCCTGTGCGATGCGACGCTCGCAGGGAACGGAGCACGGCACATAGAGTCATCGGGCGGAGGACACAGCTCGCAGACACGGCAGGGGACATCGCTGGATCCAGGGGACAAGGTAAGTAACTCTGCCTTGGATCCAACGATGTGATCCCGAGTGTGGCTCGGGGTTACCCCTAATGGTAATGAAATTCCACCCCAAGCCACACTCAGGAATACCGCCAGGGAGGTTAAAAGGGGATTATTTTTTTATATTTTTTTTATTTTGTTGAATCATATTGACCTAGGTGGATGCAGCATCAGTCCCCCGCTGGCTCTGCACTAAGAACAGAGCGATCAAACACCGCCGATCACTTGGTTCTCATAGCTCCCTGAGCAGAAAGCTGGTAACTGTCAGTCACCGCTCTCTACTCTGCACCTCCTCGCTCACTGGAGCGATGGGCTGTGGAGGGGGTGGGGCTGGCTGCGTCGGGCTCGCAGGGGCTTGCTGAAAAGGTGAGCCGGGTGCCAGACCAGGCATGCGGGCGGATCCTGGCCATATGGTTGATATCCTTCCCGAGCCTGGACCGACTCTGTGACGCCAGCTTACAGCGGGTTTCTGCTGAAAATGGGTCACAGGAGTGCATAATGAGCTTTGGCTGTACTTGCCCTTTAAGGTTAAAACACCTTTAGGCGTTACAACCACTTTAACTACTTTAGGTCCGCACCATAGCAGTTTTACACCTGTGCGACGGATCATGTATATATACGTGATCCGGCTCTTCCGGGTAGGGCACGTGCAAGCACGCTGTTAGTGGATTGCTCCCGCTGTGTGTGATCACCAGCACATGCTAATGATCCAGCAGAGAGCCAGAACAGCGGTCTGCCTATGAAAACAAGGCAGATTGACGTTCTGACAGGAGGGAAGGCATGGATATTGTGTCTCTGCAAAGCAGGGAATACATTCCATCTCTTCTCCTATTCAAAGCACCTCTCACAGTTTAGAAAAACACGTGCTAGGCACACAGTTAACCCTTTGATCGCCCCCTCCCAGCCAGTGCCATTAGTACAGTGACAGTGCACATTTCTTAGAACTGATCACTGTATTAGTGTCACTGATCCCCAAAAAGTGTCAAACATGTCAGTAAACGTGCGCCTCAATATTTCAGCCCCCCTATAAGTTGTTGATTGCCACCATTACTAGTAAAAAAAGAAAAAAATAATTAAATAAAAAATATCCCATAATTTGTAGGCGCTATAACTTTTGGGCAAACCAATCAATATACGCTAATTGGGATTTTTTTTTTAACAAAAATTTAGCAGAATACATATTGACCTAAATTTATGAAGACATTTGATTTTTAACTTTTTTTATTGGATATATTTTATAGCAGAAAGTAAAAAAAATATATTTTTTTCAAAATTGACAGTCTTTTTTGTTTATAGCGCAAAAAATAAAAAACCCAAAGGTGATCAAACACCACCAAAAGAAAGCTCTATTTGTGTGAAAAAAATTGACAAATTTTATCTGGGTACAACGTCTCATTACTGCACAATTGTCAGCTAAAGTAACAGTGCCATATCACAAAAAATGGCCTGGTCATTAAGGTGGGTAAATCTTTCAGGAGGTCAAGTGGTTAACAAGCATACAGCCTAAAAGTTTGCTACATACACTCATCCTCAAATGCAGATTTTTTTCCAGTATTTGTGCTGCGGACCTATAAGAGCCAGTGTGCTTGGGCCCACAGAATGCTTTATAGATGTGAACACAAAGGGGGTGATTTACTAAAGCTTGAAAGTGCAAAATTTGGGGCAGCTCCACACAGAAACCAATCAGCTTCAAGGTTTTATTATCAAAGCTTGATTGAACAAGTTGAGCTTAGAAGCTGATTGGCTACTATGCACAGCTGCACCAGATTTTGCTCTCTCCAGCTTTAGTAAATCAACCCCAGAGTATTGTATGCCCCTGTGCATGAGCCCTTAAAATATTTGATCATTTGATTGAGACCCGTCAAATTCAGATGCTTCACAATCTGCGTTTAAGTGAAAATGTCATTATTTTATTGAATTTATAGCTGATTAACATGGCCTTTTCTTTATATCCGCCTACAGCTGGAAGTAAATTCACATTCAGTACCTTCGCTGAGGTTCTAGCTTTGAACTCTTTTTTTCATTGCTTCTGGCTGGGATTGCAGTGTCAAACATGGTCAGATACTAGATTCTATGAGCGTGTTTACATGTAGTAGGATGAAGAAAGGCTTATACTTTGCTCGAGGCTTATGTGTGTTCAGCCATTCAGGCATCATAGAGAGCACAGCAGCATTAGGAACACATGGCAAGCTTCCCGTTTTGCTTGTATGTGCGAAACCTCAATTTTAACTCTTTTATGTGTATGGTCTGATGGTAACATTCTTTCAATACTGTGAAAAGCTATAAATTCTAAATATCAAGCCCATCCAACATTTCAATCAGTAACAATTACAGAGACGGTTATAAAATTAAACAGATGTGTTAAACTCCCCGACTTTATGGTAAATATAGTCATTTGCGTTAGGAGGATCTGCTTCAATCACAAGACATAATTATAACACAACTTGGCAACTTTGCCTTCATGGTTTTGGACTTAATGAGGAAACTTGATTATTGGAATCACTGATACTGTTTTCAGAGCACTTTGTCATAATTGGACTTTTTAGGCATACATAATAATTTTATTTAACAGACAGGAAACAAATCAAACTTACTGTAAATCTTTTGTTTTTGTATTATGTAACTGTTACAAAGACCCGGTCGGCCATATCTCAACAAGGGTTGTATCATGCTGAATACAAATTTTATCATGTGATTTTGTTTAACAATGTATATGCTGCCAAAAGTAAATTGGGTGTATACCACTGGTGCCCAAACTGTGGCCAAACATGGCCCTTTGGCACGTATTGTGTGCCCATCTTCACCCCTGAAAACAGTGATCTGTTTTAGTGCTTGCTTAAAAGAGAAGAACAGCCAAATCTCGTGGATCACAGGAGTGCAGTTCATTACACATACCTGTGACCTGAAGCCCGCTGTCGGCTGACGTCACATAGCCGATCCAGGCTTGGACAAGTTTGAGACAATAAAGTCAGGATCCACTTACAACCCTAGTAGTGAGCCACTGAGAGCCTGAGCCAGCCACGTCTGCCCTCTCCACAGCCCAGCACACCAGTGAGCGCGTGGGAGGGCAGAGTAGGGAGCCAGTGACTGACAGTCACCAGCTCTCTGCTCGTGGAGCTCTGAGATCAGAGCGATTAGTGTTCTTTGATCACTCAATTCTCAGTCTTAATGCTGGTAGGGGACAGATGCAGCATCAGACTGATGCTGCATCCACCTAGGTAAGTATGATTTTGAAAAAAACAAACAAACCCAAACTTCTCTTTTAAGCCAGTTAATATTCTTTAGAGTAGCTTATAGTAAGAAATGGTTTAGTTCATTTCTTTCACACTATTCTAATTTTTTTCTGTGATGTCCATCCCATTTCTTCTTTTTTTGTTTTTTTTTCTCTGATCTTTGATAATGGACCTTGCTGTAAGAAATATCAAATGTGATACAAGTAAATGTTAAAGGAGAAGAATGGGATTTTAAAAAAGTAAACATCAATACTCACCTCCATGGTGCAGCTTCTGTGTGATTCTGCCGCTGTCCCACGTCGGTTCTAAGACTGAGAACTGAGTGATCACATGACCGTTCATTACTCATTTCTCGGTCTACTCTAAGCGGAGAGCAGTGATTGTCAGTCACGGCTCCCTGCTCTGCTTCACCAGCGTGCACTGGAGTGCTGGGGTGGGGATGGGGTGGGAGCAGCTGTCAATCAGACAGCAGGGTGGATCCTGAAAATGTTGTCGGGATGCTTCCTCAGCCTGGAGCAGCTCTGCGGGCAACAGCCCACTATGAGTTGACTATGGGCCACAGGAGAACAAAAGTAAGTCTACTCCTGTGACCCAAAAGAGAACCTTGGCCAAAAAAGCTTTGGCCATACTTCTCTTTTGGGGAGCATGAATGTTGACGTGAAGAGGGGATATAATAGCAATAATCTCTAGAAGTCTCGTGTAACGTGCCTTCTGGCTGCAAATGTCTCCTGAAGCATGTCTTTAGTCTCCAACTACTCCTACAGCATGTTTGCAGTCTCCGAGCATCCCCTGTTGCATGTTCACAGTCTCTGACAGCTTACTGTAGCTTGCATTCATTGAATATCATATGTGGCTCTTTGGTGCTGTCAGGGAACGCACCTGAGGCTCCTATATCAAGCAGGTTGAAAACCACGATATATGCAGAAACACTGACAGAAAAATTACTTGTTGGTCTTTTTATTCTCCATTTCACAGATGTGTACTGTAGAAGGAACAATCCCAGAAGCAGCATGATTGGCATCACATGACCTGAAAAGCATTGCATTTCTATTACCCGCTAATGGCTGGTCGCTATGACACCCACCTCTCTACAGACTGCAGATCCTGCCAGCAGCACCCCCCCCCCCCCCATTCCTTCCTCAATATAAACCTTTGTTACAACTAAGATAACATGGAGGGCAATGCAAACCATACTTTAGCAATACTGTTGGGAAAAAACAGCTCCAGCCAAAAGTTTAACCCTAAGGCAACCCTGTCTGGCAAATGTCTTTCCTGCAACCACAGGGGGTAGGCGGGGCAGGTTGGGGAAGCCGTCGCTGCCAGGAGAAGACAGTGATTATCGCTAGCGGCTATAGCAGCCACTTGTGGTATATAGAAGCGAATCTGGCAGGCTGGTTGTACATAAGCTGATCAATCAACATGGTACTTTGAGCCTGCCAATAATGGTTTGAATTGTGTATGGCCGGCCTTAGCAACCTACAGATTATGGATTCATATTATACCCATACAAATGTCAGTAAAAAAATGTTTAATGCAACTACATCTCATTACTCAAATTCTGCAGAATGATTTGACCGAATGTCTTTGCAGTGTTGTACAGATGAGGAGGAAAGACATTCCAGTAAGGGTAGTGAGTCACTTCTGCTGTTTTAAGAAGACCACGGGGCAAACTTCCTGTAATCTCCTACTAGTATATGAAGTTAGAATTAGAAAAGACATCTGTGCAGTATTAGGGCTGTTTTACACCAAATGCAGTTGAATGTATTTGTTTAATGCAATATGAAAGCATATACAAGAAAAAATTCTATATTTTAATGATCTTAGTTTAAACCTTTGCAGTGCTTTCCCGTGCCAAAAAAAAAAAGTACAACATTGCATTTTTCACACTGGGAGGCACATGAATGCAACGCAAACTCATGTAAGTGCAAAAAAAAAGCCAAAATATGCACTGCAAATGCATTACAAAAATATGTAAATGTCTGTGTAGAACTGCACATTGTGCAAGCGGATTGCAATGTAAATAAGCCCTAATACACATACCATTATACAGCTGGCAGTGGCCTGGTACAGCAAAGATACACACAATTCAATGCACAACAATAAACAGTCCTCATCTCTACTCAACATAGCATGGGGGAGTTACATATTACTTTCAGATTTGTATTTCACTACAGAGCTTCTTCATTTATGCATAATCAGGTTAGCTTAAATGGAATGAAACCTTTATATGTTTAATGTTTTAATGTTTTTTTTTAGATTTATTCTTACACTAAGAATAACACAGCAACCTGCTCCTATAGTAGGTCAGGACACCACTTCCCTATATATATAAGTTGAAGACAAAGGGGTTGATTTATTAAAGGCAAATAGACTGTGCACTTTGCAAAGTGAAGTTTCACTCTGCAAGAGCAGTCGCTCAAGAGCTTAAAGAGGCAGTAAACCCTGATGGGGTTTACTTCCTCTATATTCCCCTGCAAAGTAGAAACATAATGGGCTACTATGCATCCTATAGTAGCCCATTATGTCTCACTTACCTGCAAACTAAGCCTGCGTCGTCCAGCGATGTCCCCACAGCAGGGCACGTCCATCTTCAGCCCCTCTTCCTTCCAGGGCCGCGACTCCGGCTCTGTGACTGGCCAGAGTCGCGTGACATCACTCCCGTGTGCTGCCAGTCACGGCACGATCACAGTGAAGGAACAGCACGGAGGCCGTTCCTTCACTGCGCACGTGTCCGATGACGTGGGCACATGCAAGTACACTGCATATGTCCTGATCCGTGCAGGTTTGAGAGATATGCAGGGCACCTACAGGTAAGCCTTATCATAGGCTTACCTGTAGGTTAAAGTGGTTGTCACGAGTTGACAACCACTTTAATAAATGAGGTAAAGCTCGGCTGACTCATCCAATCACGTGCAAGCAAAAATGCTGTTTTTTTATCTTTCTTGGACGTGATTGGGTATTCTTTGCGATGTGAAACTTTGGGGTTGATTTGCTAAACGGAAATAGAATGTGCACTTTGCAAAGTGTAGTTGCACTCTACAAGTGCAGTTGCTCCACAGCTTAGTAAATGAGGTTTCACATTGCAAGAAAAATTTAAAAAACAGCATTTTTGCTTGCACATGATTGGATGATGGAATTTAGCAGAACTTCTGCTCATTTACTAAGCTCTGGTGCAACTACACTTTGCAAAGTGCACAGTCTATTTGCATTTAGTAAATCAACCCCTTTACCTCATTTACTAAGATCTGGAGCAACTGCACTTGCAGAGAGCAACTGCACCAAAGAGTTTAAAGTGATACTATAGTCTTTTTTTTTTTTTTTTAAATAATAAACATGTTATTCTTACCTCCTCTGTGCAGTTGGTTTTGCACAGAGCAGCCCGGACCCTCCTCTTTTCGGGTCCCTCTTCTGCTCTCCTGGCCCCTCCCTCCTATCGAGTGCCCCCTCAGCCAGCAGCTTTCTATGGGGGCATCCGAGCCAAGTCCGATCTCCGTGTATCCATTCAGGCACGGAGCCCTGATCTTGCCCTGCCCCCTCTCTCCCCTTATTGGCTGACTAACTTTGGTTGACAGCTGAGGGATCCAATGGTGTATGGCTGCTGCTGCTGCTGTATGTATGGCTGCTGTGTCTTATCCAATCAGGAGAAGAGTCCCAGATGGCTTAGACATTTGTGGACATTGCAGGAGAGAGATGGGGCTCAGGTAAGTAATAAGGGGGCGCTGGGGAGGCTGCTACACACAAAAGTTTTTTTCCATCTTAATGCATAGAATGCATTAAGATAAAAAATCTACTGCCTTTACAACCCCTTTAAATGCAATTGGAATTTTGACGTGTAATAAGCCATACCACAAGATTACTATGATTTAAAACATCAATTTTATTTACCAATGTTCCAATAAAATCATATAAAATATATACTCCCACTGAGGGTGTTAGAACACATTACAAGAGAACCTCACAGCATGTGCACTCAGCACTCACATATCTACCCTTTAACCATTCACTAAATAGTTCATATATTCTGTTGTCTAACCTTCACGAAAACTCTGATGGTCAATAGTAGGAGGGCAATAGTTTGTAGACACGCAGTCTGCTTCATCAAAAAGTATGGGGAAACATCTAACGATGACACATCTTGTATCATCTTTAGATACTTCCCCATATTGTCTTCAACTTATATATAGTCTTACCGAAGTGAAATATTTAACATGTATGTATATTTCAATTAACCATTTGCAACCAGCAAGTGATAAGCGCTGTGCCAGAACAGGGGTTCTCTGGAGGGTCTTACTGGAGTTGTTGGAGTAAACTCGGATCTGGAGGGCCAAGAGAATAGAATCAACCCTCCCACTCTGCTGAACCTGGACTGTCTTAATAAGTCAGTGTGCACAGGCTGCCGAAAATTATTCAGGCAGTGCTAGGCTTTGTTTTTAGAAAGCCCATTGGTACATGCTCTAAAGCAGTAATATAGGGATTTGCTGTAGACCTACAAGCCCCATGCTCTCTTGCACCACTTTTCTTCACAGGTGGCATGGGCACTGCTGAGGGAGTAGGTCCATCCCACTGTGCACTAACAAGGTACATGCTGCCGCATTGGGTGTTGGAACAACAGTTTGTAGCACCCGCTTAGGAAGGTGGAACCCAGGAAGTTGAAAGAGAAGATATAACTGATATGATTGAATAACAGGATGAATGAAGGAAACATAGAAAACATGAGGGGACAATTTTGTAATGTGCAATGTATGGAACATTTTACACTGAAGGTTTCTCAAGGACTCAAGTGAACAATCCTGTGCTCCTGACTTTTGTATCAACTAGCTTGTGAGAGTATACCAGTCCCCACTCTGGGCTAATTTTCACCTTCCGTCAACCCCCCCCCCCCCCCATCATATCGCTGGATGAAAAAAAGACCCAATCTAAAGGTGCATTTTTTACTTACCTTAACCTGCCTGCGTGATGTTGACCCTTTCTATTAGATATCTAGCGACAGAGTCCCTTCAGGATTCAGAAAAGGACTGGGGTCATTACAGGGGGGTGGAAAAGGGCTGGTGGTCTCAGGCTCTATCGCACCACTGGGTTTGAGGTCCCCTGCACCTGGAACTGGCTGAAGTAAGGGAACTAAAGTGGGGACTTAGGTTAGTCTATCTGGCTTTAAAAAGTAAGGGGAAAAAATGACTAGTAGGATGGGTTAGAGGTATGGGAAAAATACGTTTTGGCCTTGAGTTGAGCTTTAATTATCTCCAGTTCTTATGTTGTATGTTTTTTATATTCTGAGAAGTCTATTTCTGATTGCTGACGCACAGTCAGGAAACTATAAAAGAAACACATGTAATAATAAACACAAGGGCTGACAATAAATGAGGACAGCTCTCTATGGACTTTGCTGACCTTGACTCTACAATCCGGACAAAATATTTCCACATTACTAACAGATCCATGAAGTTTCCAAGCTCTGTAACATTTTCAGTGAACTTGCACAGGGCACAACCTTCTCTGAAATAAATATGTGTGTTGGAAAGTTTCTATCACATCCATTTATCTACTTTTTTTTTACTTGGTGTACATTAGAGCATGAATGGAAATAATTTAAGGTCTACAACAGACTATAAAAACATTAGCAACCACTACACTGTCGACAGTAACCATCTGTATTATATTTACACTAGTTGGAAACATTGGCCAGATTATATTGGGTATTTTTGTTTTTTGGCACCAGTATTCCATATTTATACAGCCCTGTATTTTTGGAAAACCTGCAATTGCACATGCATTGACACCAGAGGCATAGTCTAAAGCTTGTGGGCCCGGAAGCAAAAGTTGACCAGGGGCCCCCACCACTACTACCCGCCGCTTCCACTGTGCACCAAGATAATCCCACCATGCACCAAAATATTCCAAGTAGCTAAAGAGCTATTTCAGATTTGTATCTCCATATTGAGAGGGTAATTCAAATTATTTTGGAGAAACCATCCACATTTTGACATACATCTCCAATTCTTTTGAATTTCCTGGAGCAGGGGTAGGCTACCATCGAGAGGTGGAGATCTACCGGAACAACATAAAAGAGATCAAAGATCACAGGTGTTTGGCACCTTTTTTTAAAATAAATTTCAAGGCCTAGCAAAGTCTAGCTAAATAGTAAGGAAAACTTAAAACATCTATTAAAACAAATGTCAGTCAGTAGAGCAGTGAACAATGTGTGGATAGTGTCAGTAGGAAAGTGGATGGTGTCAATAAGGCAGTGGATGGTATCAGTAGGGCAGTAGACAGTGCCAGTAGGGCAATGGATGGCGTCAGTCAGTAGAGCAGTGGACAGTGTCAGAATGGCAGTGGACTTTGCCAGTAGGCAGAGGATGGGGTCAGTAGAGCAGTGGGTGTTGTCACCCACTGCTGGGTGGACAGTGGACAGTGTTAGTAGTTTTTTTTATTTTTATTATTTTATTTTTTTACCATTTTATTTTATTTTATTATTTTTTTACAATTTTATTTTTTTATAAAATTATTTTTTTTATTGATTTTTACAATTCAAAATACAAACAGTAGTTACAACTGTAACAACAATAGAACAGACAGTACAATGCTACAGCACCAGCAGCCAGTACGGCAAAGGGACCTTGAAGTGCAAATACTACATATATGCAAATAATCTCAGGGACATATGATAGATAATCCAAGACGTAAGAGTAAGAGGGTACAAACATAAATTTACCACCCCACACAGAGGAAAAGACGGCCTTATCCCCCCTTAAAGACCCTTCCAAGGGGGCCCAAAAGGTGGGCACAGGGCTCAGTAATTGTATCCAAAGCTTACATCAGAGAAGCTTTTGGGGGGGCTTTGGTGACATATGGGTCTAAACAGACCCCAGATGTCTCACTTTTGGGACCGAAAAAGAAGGTTGAACCTCAGCTGCACAGAATGAATGAATAGGAATAGCGCTATACAGAGTTTCCCCATTAATTTATATACTGAATCATAGAGAACACAATTTACTATGATTCAGCTGTGAATGAACACAGTGAGTGATCGATACTGATCACTCACTGTGTTCAATTAGAAAAGGAAGGGGCCGGTCAATGTTATATTTACTTGCTCCTTCCCCACTCTCTATCGTGAAACATCCCCCGCAGCAGCTGGTGGGAGAGGAAAGGGGGGAATCAGACAGCTCTGCAGGAGGGACCAGGGGTGCACACAAGGAACCCAGGCAGCAGAAAGAAGAGTAACATGGACAGGAGAGGCAGCATATGCAGGAACTGTTATAATATTGTGTATATCAATGCTGTCTCCACAGGACGGCACTGTGGACAGCACAATTAAAGGTACACTATGCCACGTCCTAAATTTATTGTATAGATACAGGTTTTGGAAAGAATGGACTTTTCAGGCACATTTTTTTTCTTTTAGTTAAAAATAACCTAGTTTATGTGTTTACAAACCATTGATGAAAAAAAGGACTACGACAAGAATAAAAAACATTTACATATGTGACCAACCATATAGTCCAGTGTTCAAAAAGGAACCTCAAAAAGCTTGGTTGGTAGTTGCAACAGGTTTTGCTGGTTTGGCTATAACCCTAAGAGGTGAGATATACAGGTGGTCCCCGAGTTACAAACAAGATAGGGACTGTAGGTTTGTTCATAAGTCGAATTTGTTTGTAAGTCGGAACAGGTATATTTTTTAAGTGTAGCTCCAGCCAAAAAAACAATTTTTAAGCTTTTTGGATAGCATAGGGAAGGGTTAACACCCCTGTAATGTTTGTTTTGCTGTCTACGTTTCTGTTCAGAAGATTTCACCTCACTTCCTGTTCCAAAGATAATTGGATTTTGAAAATTTTAGGTTGTTGTGGAAACAAGCCTTGGTAATAAAGCTTGGAGACGCCTTTTTCCCATAATAACTCTTACAGGAGTGAATTTCCCTTCCTAGGGGGAGATTTCCTCTCACTTCCTGTTGTCTCCCTCCGTTTGTAAGTAGGAGTCGTTTGTAAGTCGGATGTTTGTAACTAGGGGACCGCCTGTATACACATACGTATGAAATTACCTTATTATCCATCATACAATATTCATACACAGTGTCGGGACAAGGTCATCCGGTGCTGAGGGCGAAGATGGCAAACTGCGTCCCCCCCCCCCCCGGGTCTGTTGTGTTCTGACAGTGGGACGCCCCCCTGCCAGAACACTCTGATCAGCGCTCTCTGCCATTGGCTAAGAGCTCTGATCGGGAGTGGGCCGGCTGCTGGTTTTCCAGCATGCTCGTCCGACAGAAGCTGGCCAAATGGCTGGCTTCTGTCGGACAGACCGACATGCACATGGGCCAAATGTTAGCCATTTTTTTTTAAACTGGCCATTGTTTCCCAACATTTGGCCCATGTGTACCTGGCTTAACTGACACTTTGTAAGAACTGACTAACTGCCACATCACCAGTGACACTAATACAGTGGTCAGTGCTAATAATATGCACTGTCACTATACTAATGACACTGGCTGGGAAGGGGTTAACATCTAAGGGTAATCAAGGGGTTAATTGTGTGCCTAACAATGTGTAATGCGTGGTGCTTTTTTTTACAGGTCGACTTGTTTATTTTCCCTGCTTAGCAGGGAAAAGAAAAAGAAGTGATAATTTCCTCTGTAAAGAGTCCTGTATTGATTGTCAACACAGGGCTCTGGGCTGTGATTTGACACAGCCGATCAGCAGGTCCCAGCCAAGAATCATTGGCTGGGATCTGCTGACAGTCTCCTGATGTGTCAAATCACAGGGGAGTAGGCGGGTGGGGGCATGCCCCGAAACCCTGAAACAGGCAGCGACGGACACCTGTGGTTGCCACCCTGTCGTAGTATATGTACTGTGGCGGGTCGGCAAGTGATTAATTACCCATGGTATATGTAATATGCAGCATGGGGGGGGGGGGTTTAATATATTGCCACTGATCATTGATGCATTAGTGACCGACCAGTGGCAGTTAATTAACCCCTTTGTGCTGCAATAGTGGCAGTGTTAATGAACACTTACACTGGTGCCACTAATGCAGCACAAAGGGGTTAATTAACTGCCACTGGTCACTAATGCATCAGTGATCAGTGGCAATACATTACCCCCCCCCCATGATGCCTATTACAAATATCATGGTACCCTGGGTAATTAACCTCAATTCGGACCCCCCTCCCTCCATTCAAGGAGTTAATTCCATATGCAGATGGGAATCTCCTTACTTGTAGGATTAACAGTGCTTGGTTCTTCCTCGGCTCGGCGGCTCCTCTAGTTCACAGCTCCGGCAGCAGCAGCACTCTATGCTCCTCTCCTCTGGGTCCTCTCCAATTCCACCTCCGTGGTTTGGCATTCTGCGGAGTTTGGCACTTGGGCAGAACACCGGTGTATCACACAAACACACACAGATTTTAGAAGCACTTCACCTGCACTGCCCCCCCCTCCAGTAAATTGTGCCGCCCAGGGCATCCCCCCCTTCCGCCCCCCCCCCCTTGTACCGGCCATGGTCATACATAAAGGGGTTAATAAAGCCAAACCGCAGTAAATCAATTTCTGCTTTACTGTTCTGAAAGTATATTCAAATGCATTGCTCGCTTTGATCAATATATACAATAAGCATGAACTGATCTCCTCCAGGAGGAGAGGCAGGCTTTCAGCCACTGCAGGAGGAAAATGGAAGAGATTAGTTCCTGTATATGCCACTCCTGCCGCTCCTCCTGTCCCCATCTAGAATCAAATGTGCCAGGGAGGCAGCATGGGCCTCTTGGAGCATGGACCAGCATGGGCCTCTTGGAGCATGGACCGGGGCCTGCATTGTGAACCCTGATGCTACGTCAGTGATTGACATTGATCCATTAACATGTAAAAATGGTCAAAGATCAATTGATTTAAAGTGATTGTAAATTCTTTTTTTTTTTTAAATAACAAACAAGATATACAGTACTCACCTGCTCTATGCAATGGAATTGGCCCTAAATCTCCTCTTCCCAGGTCCTCCCCAGTGTTCCTGTCTTCACCTCTTTTCAAGTTTAGAAACGAGCAGTGCTAAAGCAGAATTTCAACCAAAACCTAACTACTGGTAAAACTTTCTCCTTCCCACTCCTAACACTTATTCTGACTAATTTGCGTTAGAAAGTACTGTATGCTTACCTATTTTCAGGCCGCTCAGGTCTGGTCACCCCTGTGACAGCTAGTGCCAGCTGCATGGGAGGAAGAGAGAATGCTCTGACAATGGCTGGTATTGCCTAGGAGCATGATGTCACCCATAGGCCTCACTGGCCCATCCTCCATGCTGGCTGACATAAGGGAGCAGGATCATGTGACCGGACCGGAGCAGCAGGAAAATAGGTGTTAGTGTGTATCTTTCTTACACAGGTTATTCAGAATAAGTGTTAGAAGTGGGCAGTTTTAAGGTTAGTTTGGGTTTGGCTGGAATTCCACATTAAATACTTTACCTTCAGCTCCTCTATAAAGATCTTCACTATGCGGCCAGCCTGGCAGCACCCAGCCAGGCTGTGCATCCACTGCGTATGTGCGCCACTCACCACATTCATTCCTTGCCCCCTTAGTTCTAGTGAAGGGAACTTTTAAGCCACATGCTTTGATTGCCTTATGACAGCGCTTCTGATTTTTGTCAAAAGCGCATGCCCATGATTTTTTAAAGCGTACTGACTATACGAAAATTGTCATTCGACAAAGACGAATGTAGTGACGTACTAAGAGCGTATAAGGAGGAAATTCATTTTTGGCGCGTCACCCTTTGGGCCGCTTCCACTAATTTCCCTATTAAAAAGACATTAAAAAGAAGATAATGCATGCTGCATTTCGGAATTTCAATTGCTGCTTCACCAATGTTAATTGTGAATTACGATCGGCAGTTTACACGCCCGAACACTTCCGGGTCATTCCTGGATTCCGAACATGCGTGTTTGTACTTTCAACTTTTGTGTGTCGGATTTCTGTACACACCCTCCCTTTGAAAATCGGACGTAGCGTTATCAACAGACAAAAATTTACTAGTCTGCACATCCAGCTTTTGTTTGACGAAAAAAGCACATCGGCTTTCGAAAGGAGCATACTAACGGTAAGAATTATGGACAACAGGCTGTCGTATGACAATTCTCGTCCGAATTTCGCATCCTGTGTACGGGCCTCTAAGGTGTCAACATGTCAAGACATTTTGGACAATTTCATGCTCCCAACTTTGTGTGAACAGTTTGGGGATGGCCCCTTCCTGTTCCATCATGACTGTGCACCAGTGCACAAAGCAAGGTCCATAAAGGCAAGGATGAGCAAGTTTTTGGTGGAGGAGCTTGACTGGCCTGCACCTCAACCCAATAGAACACCTTTGGGATAAATTAGAGTGGAGAATGCAAGCCAGGCCTTTTCATCCACATCAGTGCCTGACCTCACAAATGCGCTTCTAAAAGAATGGTCAAACATCCCCATAGACACACTCCTAAACCTTGTCATCATGTAAGAGTGGAAGAGGACTCCAGTGGCAACCTGTGAAGCTCTGGTGAACTCCATGCCCAAGAGGGTTAAGACAGTGCTGGAAAATAATGGTGGGCACACAAAATATTGACACTTTGGGCCCAATTTGGACATTTTCACTTAGGGGTGTACTCACTTTTGTTGCCAGCGGTTTAGACATTAATGGCTGTGTGTTGTCTGTGTGTGTGTTGTGTGTGTGTCTATATATAGACAAGCCAAATTGAGAGTTGTTATTTTCCTAAAATGATGGAAAAATTGGAAAATGTTGCCATTTTGTCGAAATGGACTCAATGGTAAAAGTTGGTTTTCAAAGGTACGATGGCCAATAAACAACTGGAGTTTACTAAAGCTCCTCTCAAAAATCTAAGATCTGTACTTGGAGCAAAAAAAAATCTCATTATTAGCCGTATTATTTTAAAAGCAACAGGCAAAAAAGTGATAGTACACAAATAAACTAAATACACAAAATAATAAAACAATTAGACAGAAACACAAAGCAAATTAAATGTAAAAAAATCAACTTCCCTAAACAGAATCCCAAGCAAAAGTTGCTCAATAAGTGAAATTGAGTGTCCCGTTTTGGCAAAATTCCAT
Organism: Glandirana rugosa; assembly: GCA_018402905.1. NCBI lineage: Eukaryota > Metazoa > Chordata > Amphibia > Anura > Ranidae > Glandirana > Glandirana rugosa. The sequence continues at coordinate 537,996 of BLSH010214068.1, read as the reverse complement.
TGATGGCAAAATTGGTAATTATGCTGCAAAATCAATTTCCCCAAAATCACTACGCTCATCCTATTTATGAGCTGTACCTGTCACCGCTAAACAAGGAAGCAGCAGTTTGGTAGCATCACTGCTATTTTAATCAACAGCTTATCACTAGAAAGATCTAATGAAACAACAGTGGCACAAGTCACTGGGCTTTTTATTGTTATGGACCTCTATATGGCTACCTGCGGTGAGTGTAGGTTGAAGTTACACAAAGCTGTGAAATAATTCAGCCCATTACCTCTGCTACTACCTTATATTTAACTTATAAAACAACATGTATAACACTAATGTCTTTTTCCTGTTGTGGTCATTACAGAGTGCAATATTTATTCTCTCACTTCCAATTCTATGCGTACAAGCTGCTTTCCCAGATCACAAGCAATCAGTAGGAATTTCAGTGAAATACATAAAGCAGTCATCCTTATGAGTTAAGCAGAAGATAAACGATTCCAGACTTTGGATGTGATCCACTTTCCCACACAAGCTCCAATGTTTTGTCATCCATATTGGGTAATAACACTGGGATTTTTTTCCCCTTAGCTTTACAGCCAATTTTTTTTAAGCTCCTGGCCTCTTCAAAGGCACATGCACTAAAACTCCCGCAATTAGTCTTTATCTCCTATCATTTTGTAAAATAAATATTTAACTGCGAGCAGTGATGACTTCGAAGATTTTCCATTTCAGAGTGATCTTGAGAAGGCGTCTAGATTTGATTTGTGTGTGTGACGGAATACACTTGTACTGACTCTGTGTGTGCATACTGTGAAGCCTGTGAACACTCCTTTTTGTCTAGCTATGTTTTCTATTAAGTTCCTTTTTCATTTTTGCTTAGCTTAATATTTTATTCATGCCTTATGTACTGTATTTATTTCAGGTACTTATATAGAGCTGTCAATTTACGCAGAGCTTTACATATATATTGTACATTCACATCAGTCCCTACTCTCAAGGAGCTTACAATCTAAGGTCCCTAACTCACATTCATACATACACATACTAGGGCCAAATTAGCCAGGATCTAATTTACCTACCAGCATGTCTTTGGAGTGTGGGAGGAAACCGGAATACCCGGAGGAAACCCACGCAGGCACAGAGAGAACATGCAAACTCCAGGCAGGTAGTGTCATGGTTGGGATTCGAACCAGTGACCCTTTTGCTGCCAGGTGAAAGTGCTATCCACTACACCACTGTGCCTCCCATACGCATCACAGATTACATTATTCTAGTACAAAAGAAGCTAACAAGCAGTCCTAAAAAAGGGTGGTCACTGTAGTCAAAAGCCAGTATTTTTTTGCGTTGTGTAAACCCAAGAGAATTGACCTCAGCACCCCAACTCTGCTCTAATACAGCCCCATCACATCTTTGCTTTGTGTAGAGAATCAGGTTCCACAAGCTTCATTACAACTGTAATGGCTCCTGCCCAATTTAAAGGCAATCTGGATAAAAATATGAGAACTGCCATTGCTAACTTGGTTCCAGAGCAGTCATTCTGATCCTGCCTTTATTACTTATCAAGTCATTGACCCTTATCAAGCAAGTGTATATATAGTAATCTGACACTTGTTATGCATATCCTTGTTCCAGGTTAGTGACTTACCATGTAACAAAGGAAGGATTAGTATTACCACCCTGGAGAATGCACTTTCAAATATAACTCCACTCCTATCTTTTTATCCTGTCAGGTTCCTTATGTGCTGAGCTTAAAGGGTTTGTAGCTCCTGCTCTCAAATTAATATTAAAAATAATTTTAAAAAAATGCATAGCTACATATGTGAAGCTGAGAACTGGGGGTGAAAAAGGAATTCCCCAACTTACACATTAATAGTTTCTTAAGGCACAGGTACATAGCAAGAGGCATGTTTTATACACAGAAGAACATAGAACCTCAGCAATCTAGTATTTTACTGTGTGAGCACATAGGAAGGTCATCCATCATTAACTACGTAGGTAACAAAGTATTTTCCACAGATCTAAAGGGACTCATAAACATTAGGTTCAGTTGGTCTCGCAGTCCCCAACTCAAAGAGTCACTCAACTCTTCATTTTGCATAGGTCCTAACAAATCCCAGCTGCATAAGATAGGTAGGAAGGATAGTCCCGAATGTTCAAGATGTGCCCAATCTCTGGTTCTTTTATTCACTTGTTTTGGAGATGTCCAAAATAACACCGGTATTGGCAGGACGTAATAGATAACTCTGTTTATAACACTGCGTTAATTCCAGATCCTGCTCTATGCCTATTAAGGTATATAAATCCCAACAATTTGGAACATGATTAGGTAGTGGCCATTATGGCCCATAAGTTGATAGCCTCTTGTTCGGTCTCGCTCAACCCTCCTACCCTGGGGGACTGGATCTGGGAAATGGATAAACATTTTATGTTTGAAAAACACACCTATGTTCAACCAAATGTATTCTTGAAGTTCGAAAAAATATGGAAAAAATGAATAGATGCCTTAGCCTAAATGCATAATAAAGAGAGGTAGTGTTTGAAGAGCAGGTTGGCCTGTTTTATCTAACTTTTTATACAGTGTATCGTTGCCCTAAAATATTTATGGAATTTTTTTGTATACTTGATAATAATGAAATGAATGTGTTGCTGTTAAAGTCTTATAAGCTTAACTGAGCAGTAAGGAAAAGAGAGAGCAAGAGAGAGAGGAGTGGAAGGGGGAAAGAGAGAACGAGAGAGAAAAGGAATGACGAGTCAATTC
>BLSH010214068.1:453205-525085 GCA_018402905.1 Glandirana rugosa | reverse complement strand
CCTGATTCTGACCCTACGGTAATTTCAAGTACACGGACACTTTAGTCCATAGAGTTATGCAAACGATTATATCACACGTATATATAAGTCGAGCGACATGTAAACGCACTACCACTGAACCTTCTTACGAGGAATATAAACTCCAGTAACGACATTTTTTCTAGTAACAACAGTCATCCCTACTCGACCCAAATTAGACTTGAATCAGATGTAGGTCCAAACAGTCTCGGATCGGTAACTGTCCCCACCCCAACGAGAATTGGGGGAATCGCCATAAGGGCTCGCACTGAGCCCCACAAAAAAAATACGATCTTAGCCATAGGGGCTCAGTGCGAGCCCCATCTACACGTCTCGGACGTCGTCACAAGGAATGGAAGAGGACCGCTAGGTCGCTACTAAACACTGCTGCAGGCTCTGCACATCTACCCCGAGCGTGACTCGGGGATACCGATTCTAGCATAAAAAAAACACCCCGAGTCACGCTCGGGAATACCGCTAAGGGGGTTAAGAGCAACCCCACCCCTGTCAATGGCTAGGCTCTGACAAACCTGGATGTAGACTAAGTTCAGATTAAACCCAGCTCATCCCTACTGACAACAATGATCTTTTTTACAGCAATGACCTCAAATATAAGGAGCATTCTTCCAAGTCACCATCACGCAAATGTACAGCGAGCTGAATATATATGCACACTATATTAGCAAACGTATTGAGATACCTGATTTCACAGGCACATGAACTTTAATGGCATCCCAGTCTTAGTCCGTAGGGTTCAATATTCAGTTGACCCACCCTTTGCAGCTATAACAGCTTCAGCTCTTCTGGGAAGGCTGTCCACAAGGTTTAGGAGTGTGTCTATTGGAATGTTTGGCCATTCTTCCCGAAACACATTTGTGAGGTCAGGCACTGATGTGGATGAGAAGGCCTGGCTCACAGTCTCCACTTTAATTTATCCCAAAGGTGTTCTATTGGGTTGAGGTCTGGACTGGGTGCAGGCCAGTCAAGTTCCTCCACCCCAAATGCACTCATCATTGTCTTTATGGACCTTGCTTTGTGCACTGGTCCAAATTTTTTGGTGGAGGGGGGATTATGGTGTGGGGTTGTTTTTCAGGGGTTGGGCTTGGTCCCTTTGTTCCAGTGAAGGCTTCAGCATACCAAGACATTTTGGACAATTTCATGCTCCCAACTTTGTGTGAACAGTTTGTGGATGGCCCTTTCCTGTTCTAATATGACTGAGCACCAGTGCACAAACAATATACATATAGTATTTATTAGCAAGGGTTCATTCAGACTGGGTTGGTGAGGTTGATTCACTAAAACTGGAGAGTGCAAAATCGGGTGCAGCTCTGTATAGAAAACAATCAGCTTCCATGTTTATTGTCAAAGCTTAATTGAACAAGCAGAAGTGAGAAGCTGCACCAGATTTTGCACTCTCCAATTTTAGTAAATCAACCTCAATTTTCCAAGGATTTCAAAGGCTGGTCTGGACTCTGGAGAGTAAAGAACGAATTTAACTAACCATTCTACTATTTTTCTATATTTATAAAATAGAGCTTTTCATTGCAAGCACATGGCCCAATCAAGTTCATCCATGCAATACAGACTGGCACAATGCCAATCCAATCCATGTCATACCAAGAACAAACCCTAAACTCTACCACGCATGCAAAGATGTACACTATTGTGAAATTCCTCCAGCTTATTCATTAGACAGTTCCATGCATAGGTGTGCACACAAGGCGTATCAGGTGTGCTTGGGCACACCCTAATCACCCTGTGTGGTGGTGATTGCTTCTGTTTAAGCCCCTGATATTTCCCCAAAGCCACCAATGGGACCCCTAAAAAATTGGTAAAAAACAATGTAAAAAATAATATTGAAAAACAAAATAAAATAAAAATGAATACAAATAAAAACTACTGACATCATCCACAGCCCTACTGACTCCAATCTCTGCCCTGTTGACACCGTCCACTGCTCTACTGACACATACTGGTACAGTATGTGTTTGAGTTTTGAAATTCCCACCCTAATGCAATAGGCTGTGCACACCTATGGTTCCATGGGAATACAGCATTACCTGTAAATTCATTGTAGTGATCCTCAGTTCTCACAGAACACGGGTGCATTATAAATGTACTGTATATGTCTATGTATGAGCATGAGACAGGAAGGGGATAGCAAAGAAATAGTATATATTGCCATGATAGTTTCTTCATTATTTCCTGTTCTACATAGAGATTATTTCTGTTTGTTCATGTCTCGGGCTGGGGCAAAATAAAGTTTTGTGGAAAAGACAAAAAACAGCAATGTATGTTTTCTCTTCCTTAACATAGTTTTCCTAAATGTGAAACTTGTCTGTGACTCACTAGAGTGTACCTTTCATTCTTTTCAGATACAATGATGCCAACACACCACAGTTGTTTCTAGGCAATTATCTAATTTACAAGTCTATAGTGTCACAGGTCAATGGGGAAATGACATCATTGGGAAAATGGGCTAACTGCAGGTACTGGGGATCCCCAAGGTCTCCCAATTGTACATACAAAGCAATTGGAAACATGATTGCAGGAAAAATCCCTTAGTATTAAAGTGTCTGAGCAGCATCGTATACTTGGAACTGTTCCATACTGCACATATATGAAGATACAGAATTCAGGAAAAATAAGGAAACACGTGTGTAGTTTGATGGGAGCCAGTCTTCTGACCTTTAGTGCGCCATGTTTAATTAACTACAGCTCTGTGTGTGGCCAAAAGCATCCAGATTCAGTGCATAGACTAGATAATGTCTGCTTCTAAACCCTAATTAATGCAGATAAGCATTAGCTACAGCAATTTGCAGATCAACCTCTACTAAGTGGTGCATTTAATAGTCCATTATCAAGTAGCTGCTTCTTTCTTCTGCCAAATAACAGAAAATGTAATAATTATACTCAAGGTTCAAATAAAGACTATACATTCCAGTATGGAAATGTCCAGTGCCAGGCTCAGTTCCTAGGTACTGTATCCCATTTTCACATTTACACACAGCTTGGATACAGGGAACGTATGGGCATAGTAGTGGCTCTTCTATATTCCTAGTTAAATTTGTTAGTGGACCCCAATGGACTTTATAGGCAACAAAGTACACCAATTTGTTAAAAAAAATATTTTATTACAATACCTCTAAATATATAAATACATACATACTAAATAAATACTAAACAAATACATATTAAAATCGCACAGTAGCCTACTATGTATTACTATGTTTTAGAGGTATTGTAATAAAATATTTTTTGTAACAAATTGGTGTACTTTGATACAAAGTCCATTGGGATCCACTAACAAATTCTGCTATAGATTTTGGGACGTGGCACTTTGCCATTAGTACTCACATCCACAGTACCACCCTGTGAAGATGCAAATATACTTTATCTATATCTCTAGTTACACAGGTATCCAGTTTATAAAGAAAAAACACATGACTGGAATAAAGCTGGTCATACACTAGTAGATTTTCGAATAAACATTTGTACGAGAATTCCTATAAAGATTTTCATCAGTGCACTTAATGACACGATGATTGCCATATGAAAGTACTTTGCTTTCAACATTTGATTTTGGATTGAAAAAAAAATAAAAATTTGTTTGCCAAAAAATTTCCATCCTGCTCCTTAAAATTTTCTCGTCACTTCTATTTCGTTTCTGGAAGACAATTTCCTCCTTTATGGCATCCCTTACAGGAAATCTAACTGCACTCACGTGAGCAATGGCCTTATTAGGACTAAATCTAGACCTATACCCGCTAAACTTTAGATTGTAAGCTCCTTGAGGGCAGGGACTGGTGTGAATGTACAATGTATATGTAAAGCGCTGCGTAAATTGACGGCGCTATACAAGTACCTGAAATAAATAAATAAAATAAATTACAGGACTATTGTAGCCAATATTTTAAAAGCCACGAGACTCACCATTACTAAATTATGGAAATCCACTTTAGCCCCTAATCTGTCTGATGATTTTTTGAGACTGAATGAATTCTCAAGCTCACTATGAGCTAATGGTAGCACACAAAAATTGTTCCACACCAAATTCATAAAAGTTTGGCAAGCTTGGATCTCACACCCCAGAGCTTCAAATTATTTGAAAGATACTAAAAACGATTCAATTTGTTTTTGGCATCGCAAATCCTTCCAAGGTTTTGTAATATACAAAGTAACTTCCATCCATTCTTTCTTCTCCTGTTTTCTATTATGTTAAGCAATATTCCCCTGTTTACAGCAAGTTCCCAAAAACAGGGAATATACTTATGATTAAACACTCTAAGGCCTCATGCGCACAGGACAGTAAAAAAGTAGCTTTGCAGCGAGTTTTTCAGCTTTTATCAGCGTTTTGCACTGACGTTTTTGAGCGTTTTTGAGCAGTAGGGTTTTTTTCTTTTTCCTCAATCGATCTAAAACATCCAAAAACATTGGTGAGCAGCGGTTTTGCACCTTTTTGAGTGTTAGAGCATTTTTACAGTTGAAAAACGTCTCTCAGAACCCACTGGTCTTGGGTTTTTTTTTACAGCTCAAAAACGTCCCTGCCCAAAACAGTTGATAACAGCCTATTTGTGCATGGACACACAGGATAACATGATGGAGAGTTTATTGACTGTAGGAAAAAATGTCTGAAGCCAAAAACAGCTGCTATAAAAACATCCAAAAACTTCCTGTGTGTATGAGGCCTAATAGTTCTTAACATGATTGAAGTTAATAATAGTAGATAAATGTAATGTACCTTTCTGTACTAAGAAGCCCAATATATTTTCCTTTGGGATACTACTGAATCGATATGTAACTGCATTGTTCTTGCTATACATTTCATAATCTAATAAAAAATCTTTAAAATTTAAAAAATAAAAAAATGTTCTCATCACTATGGTCAAAAATGAGCATCAATTTGATGCCATAAATGTTAGAAAATAGAAGAAATTCTACAAGTGTATGGCCAGCTTAAGGCTCAGTTCACACTGCCACGGCCTGAAAATTGCACGACTTACAGTGAGGGTCCTTTCACACCAGCAGAGCCCATTTTGACAGGCTCCGCTGCTCAGCGGGGATCCATCCGTTTATCCCCGCTGAGCCGACAGATGACAGGACAGACTCTGCATTCCGTGCAGAGACTGTCCTGCCACAGCTCCATTCTCCTCTATGGAGAATCGGTTGAACACGGACCGTCTGTCCGTGTTCATCCGATCCGCCAGGCGGATGGGAAATAGGGTTTCCAACCATCTGCTTTTGGTGGATCGGAGCGGATCGGGTGTCAGCGGACATATCACCGCTGACATCCGTTGCTCCATAGAGAGCAATGGAGTGTCCGTTTGGGTCCGCCTGAAAAACTGACAGGCAGACCTGAACGATCCGCCCGTGTGAAAGGGGCCTGAGACTTTGCCAGATGACTTCCTGATGATTTGCTAGTGACTTGAGTAGGACTTGATGTGACTTTCGGGGAATGCCTGAGTAATCTTCCTGCAATGTAGGATCCAAATCACATCAATATAGGATGAGGATCTGACTTGAAGGCCACTTCCATTAAAGTCTATGGGCACAAGTTGGATAGACTTCACCTTGAAGTAGTACAAGAGCCTTTTCTGAAGTCGGAGCAAATTCAGTAGTGCTAATTAAGACAGCTCTCATTGACTAACATGGGATTTCATATGTCACACGACTAGGGGTCTCACAAGTTGGATCCCAAGTCGCGGCAATGTGACTTGAGCCTTACTCTCTGTTCCAGGACTTGTATGGATTAAGAATATTACAAAAACACTCATATAACTCAACAGCACTCTTGTGTATATATACAGTATTTTTATACTATTACATACAAATAAAATATAAGTAACATACAGAAACTGAAGCAGCCCACCACCTGCTCACATTCTGTCATCTCAGACCCTAAATTTGGCGCAGCTATGCATTGTAGCCAACCAGCTTCTAACTTCTAGCTTGTTCAATTAAGCTTTGGCAAAAAAAATTGGAAGCTGATTGGTTTCTACGCAGAGCTGCACCAGATTTTGCACTCTACTTGTTTACTAAAACCCAATGTGTCTTTTCATAAATCTGAAGCTGTTTTTTTTTTTTTTTTTTTTGCTAGAGAAGGCTGTATTAATGTCAGTCCAACATATTTACAATATATATTTGCTGTTCTTCTTCACTTGTCAGGTCAGCAGAGGACTATTGAGGTAGATACAGCCATGGAACTAAGATGCAGAGAAGTCTCAAGATTCTCCACAGGTCAGTTATTTAATTAATTTCAGGTATTTACATAGTGTCGTCAATTTACGCAGCGCTTTACATATATATTGTACATTCACATCAGTCCCTACCCTCAAGGAGCTTACAATCTAAGGTCCCTAATTCACATTCATACATACACATACTAGGGCCAGGATCTAATTCAGTAATAGACAGGATCTAATTAACCTACCAGCATGTCTTTGGAGTGTGGGAGGAAACCCACGCAGGCACAGGGAGTGTCGTGGTTGGGATTCGAACCAGTGACTCTTTTGCTGCTAGGCAAAAGTGCTATCCACTACACCACTGTGCTGTCCAGATCATAACATTGAACTGAAACTCTTCAGTGCATAGTGCATACATATTGCTACTTAAAAGCTAATTCTGAATTAAACGTTCACACTACTATTTATGTATTTGCAAGAAAAGGGGTAGACATTTCACAAAAGCATATCGCTGTTTATGTCTACTTAGAACAGCATCAAATCCAAAGTCCAGTTACTAGATGAAAGGATGAAAGTTTAAGTCTCCTTTATTGGCTTAAATTGTTACAAATGCAGGACTTTCTTTTTCGGGGAACAGGTGCAGGTATTCACCCCCCCCCCCCCACTCCCCCAGTACAAAGCATTGGCCACACCACATTACAGCTCCTCGTCCCACAAAGTACAGAGCCTCCCTGTCACAGTTCTAAGCCCTTCTTACAAATGTCAATGCCCCCAGAGCTCTCCCACCAATCACCTCCCAGAGAGAAGTCCTCAGGAGGAGAAGTGAGGCTGGTGGCACAGAACACAGAAACCTCTCTAGAAACTTTCTCTACTGACTTCTATGTTTACAGTGACAGGTTGGTTGAAGAGGACAGGGATGCTGGAGGTGGTGGAACTGAGTTCCACCATGTTCTGACCAGTGGCGGCTAGTGAAATTTTAGGATGTTTACACCCCTTGTGTCAGGAGTATACAGCCCAGCATCACCAGATAGAGTATACAGCATCACCAGATAGTGGTATACATCATCACCAGATAGTGGTATACAGCATCACCAGATAGGTGTATACAGCATCACCAGATAGTGGTATACAGCATCACCAGATAGGGGTATACAGCAACACCAGATAGGGGTATACAGAGTCACCAGATAGCAGTATACACTTACAGAGCACCAGATAGCAGTATACAGAGTCACCATATAGCAGTATACAGAGCCCCAGATAGCAGTATACAGAGTCACCATATATCAGTATACAGAGTCACCATATAGCAGTATACAGAGTCACCAGATAGGGGTATACAGAATCACCATATAGCACTATACAGAACGCCTTTGAAAACGTCCATGACGAAACGCGTCAGCTGACACCTAGCTGTGCGTCCTACGTCACATCCGGTTTCTACAGAGCGCGGAGTTGGAACGCAACCTTAGTGTACAGGAAGTACACAGGACGTTTTCATAGGAAAGGAGCGTCCACCACGCTAGAGCCGGCTCTGTGACTTTTGTTGGATGATTGGGTTTACTCTTTTGTGTTTTAGTTTTATTCTATTTTTAACTTGTACCTGACCTCAGTGCGCCAAATAAAAGAAGGATACATATTTTCTACGTATTACGCTATGGGCTCCCTTCTTTGTTTTTCCTCCTGAATATGGTGGATCGGATTGCTCCTAAATCAAGACCAAGACCACAGGAATCAAAGTTAAGCGCTTTACCCCTGCAGGGGTAGCGCTCTCTGGTAAGGAGGGGTCCTAGTGGGGAGCACGCATGATCTGCACCCAGACACCACATGAAGTTTTTGGTTGAGATTTAAGAAGAATTACGATATGTGAATGAACCTTGAAGCTCAGTGCACTTTGATTGAGAGACTTTTTATTTCTGAATGAACTGCTTATAATTGTTTAATGGTCCCATCCAGGAATTAAGGGAAAACGATAATAATGTGAATGTCCTAAGTCTATATATACCAATCCAGTTTCCCCTGTGGGTGTTACATGAAAGGAATGTCTATAGTGGCCTTTTTCATTTAGCATATTTGACAGGAGTGGATCAATATTTTTATTTTACACAGCACAAACTACCCAGGACATTCTTGTTAGTATTATATATATTTAACTTTCTATTTTTTACTTTTAATCAATGATATTACTCGCAATAACTCTGATTAGATTTTGTATATTCCCTACAACCTTTTATTTATAATATACTGGAGCCAAGTTTTAGTACACAGGTTCACATAAGAATTTATTGATTTTGTATTTATATACTAGCACATTTTATACTAGCACATTTGCACAATTTTTTTACACAGAATATACTGGTGATAAGTTTATTATACAGGAATACAGATGAAGTGTTTTATTTATTTAATTATTTAAATACTAGCACATTTTATACTAGCACATTTGCACCACTTTATGAAATAGCTCGAGCAGCGCCAAAATCCAGATAAATTAACATTATTAGCACTAGAGCACACACACAGAGCCCCAGATAGCAGTATACAGAGCCCCAGATAGCAGTATACAGTCACCAGATAGGGTATACAGGGTCCCAGATAGGGTATACCGTCACCAGATAGGGTATACAGGGTCCCAGATAGGGTATACAGGGTCCCAGATAGGATATACAGTCACCAGATATGGTATACAGGGTCCCAGATAGGGTATACAGAGCCCTAGATAGGGTATACAGGGTCCCAGATAGGGTATACAGTCACCAGATAGGGTATACAGGGTCCCAGATAGGGTATACAGAGCCCCTGATAGGGTATACAGAGCCCCAGATAGGGTATACAGGGCCCCAGATAGGGTATACAGAGCACCAGATAGGGTATACAGGGTCCCAGATAGGGTATACAGAGTCCCAGATAGGGTATACAGGGCTCAGATAGGGTAGGCAGGGTCCCAGATAGGGTATACAGAGTCCCAGATAGGGTATACAGAGCCCTAGATAGGGTATACAGGGTCCCAGATAGGGTATACAGTCACTAGGTAGGGTATACAGGGTCCCAGATAGGGTATACAGAGCCCCAGATAGGGTATACAGAGCCCCAGATAGGGTTTACAGGCTCCCAGATAGGGTATACAGAACCCCAGATAGGGTATACAGAGTCCCAGATAGGGTATACAGGGTTCAGATAGGGTAGGCAGGGTCCCAGATAGGGTATACAGAGTCCCAGATAGAGTATACAGAGTCCCAGATAGGGTAAACAGAGCCCCAGATAGGGGTATACAGGGTCCCAGATAGGGTATACAGAGCCCCAGATAGGGGTATACAGGATCCCAGATATTGTATACAGTCAGCAGATAGGGGTATACAGGGTCCCAGATAGGGTATACAGTCACCAGATAGGGGTATACAGAGTCCCAGATAGGGGTATACAGGGTCCCAGATAGGGTATACAGTCACCAGATAGGGTATACAGGGTCCCAGATAGGGTATATAGTCACCAGATAGGAGTATACAGGGTCCCAGATAGGGTATACAGTCACCAGATAGGTGGACCAAAGTAGTGCAGGGACTACTTTGAAGTCGCTGTGACTTGAAGTCACATAGATATGAATGGTACTCATTGAAAATCATGGGGTACAACTTGTCATGCGACTTTGCAGTCCCAAGTCGCAGTAAAAGTCGCATAAGTGTGAAAAGGGCCTTAGACACAAACCAATTAACCTTGTCTTTGCAGCATAGAAGGAAACTGGAATACCTGGAGACAACCCATGCAAACACCTTTAAAGCATTAATTCACCTTTTGGTTCATGCAGTAAAGATAACCACTGGACAGCGTCTTCTATTTCTCGGGGACACTATGGGTTGATTTACTAAAACTGGAGAGTGCAAAATCTGGTGCAGCTCTGCATAGAAACCAAAGAGCTTCCATTTTTTTCGTCAAAGCTTAAAGTGATTGTAAACGATCACCTTGTAAAACAAGCCATCAACCTCCCTGGCGGTATTCCCGAGTGTGGCTCGGGGTGGAATTTCATTACCATTAGTGGTAACCCCGAGCCACACTCGGGATCGCATCGTTGGATCCAAGGCAGCATTACTCACCTTGTCCCCTGGATCCAGCGATGTCCCCCACCGTGTCTGCGGGCTGTGTCCTCCACCCGATGCCTCTGTGTGCCGGGCTCCGTTCCCTGCGAGTGTCGCACGGGGGCGGAGACCAGCGGGAAATTAAAAAAGTGAAACACACAGTAAACATGCAGTACACTGTAATCTTATAGATTACATTACTGTATGAAATCATTTCACATCCCCTTTGTCCCTAGTGTTTGCCCAGAGCCCTGCATGCACTTTTATATTATATTTGTCATTCTTTCTGCCTGGAAACTTGAGAATGTCCATGGCAACCAAAAAGTGTCCCTTTACGTCAAAAGTGTTTTTTGATCATCTAGAAAACACCGATAGTAAATAAGAATCATTTGCAGAATTGAGTGATACTGATTTTTGGGAAATTTATCATCAGAAACTGAAAGTGACGACAGTGACAATTCTGCAACTGAGCAAATTTCAGTGTTTTTGGTTTGATTACATTATTAAATACATTTTATTACTATTACGTTATTATTTTTAGTTATTTATTATATTATAATTTATGATTTCATGTTTCAAACTTTATCATACCCGGGATGTCTACTAGACTCTTGTTTGGACAGATTTAAGTGAGTTATTGCTAAGAATTACAGGCCTACAATATAAAACGCCAAATTTCCATGCAAAATAATCGTACTGCTTTCAGCACCAAAAATCTGAAATAATCATACCGCCGGGGAGGTTAAGGTTAAAGTAGAAATGAAAGGCAAAACATTTTTGTATAGATATAAAAGAAACGCTATAAATACTTTTTTTTCCCTTTTTCTATAAGTGAATACCTTCCTTCTGTTTTCAGCAGCATAAGAGCTGGGGGGAGGAGAAGGAACAATGCACTGATCTTCTCAGTGAATGGATGTGCAGCGGGGAGTGTTAGGACAAGTCTGATAATTGGAGGATAGCACACTGAGTTCCCAGCATAGCTACAGAACTGACCATGGTGTGCTCTCCTACTTAGTGTGGTCAGTTTTTAATAGGAAAGCAAGGGGACTAGCAGGAAAACCAGGGATTTCACGTAAAGGAAGCAATACAAAGCAAACAGGATACTTTCTCATACAAATACATGGTACAGCAGCCACATATCAGGAATATGAAGTGTTGGGGTAACAAACACTTTGACTGAACATGCTGCAGTTAGAAGCTGATTGGCTACCATGAACAGCTACAAAAGATTTTGCACGCTCCAGTTTTAGTAAATCAACTCCTATTGGTCTGATCTCTGTACTGGAGCCCTTGGCTCTGTTATCTGCCATGGCCATTATGATTTTGATTTGTTTTAATTTATATTATGGAGAATGCAACAAGGGGAACAGATGCTTCTCATTAGCACCTGCACTGCATTGTGCTCTTTGGCACAAGTTCACATTGAGGGTGGGTTTGAAATCGTGCGAGTTCAAACTGGCAATGCAGTCCGACTTCGGGGGCGATTTGACAGACATCTGTGTGTGTTCAAATTTCCCCTGATGTCAGCAAAAGTAATGCAGGAACTACTTTTGGGAATCGGTGTAGCGCCCATAGGCGTGCACACAGGGTGTGCCAGGGCACACCCTAATCCCCCCGGTGTGATGTTTAGACCCCTGATATTTCACCAAAGCCCCGGGGCTCCTAAAAAAAATTATATAATAGATAACAAAAATAAATTCCTCTGACACTGTACACTGCCCTACTGACACCAATCCCTTCCCTTCTGACACCATCCATGCTCTGCTGACACCATCGGTTTCCTGTATATACACATGCACACACACACACAAATATGTTTGAGCTTTGAAGTGCACACCCTAATGCAATAGGCTGCGCACACTTATGGACTCGGACGGTGCTGTTGCCGGCAATAGCCGCTGATTTGACATGTCAAATTGCATGTCAAAATGGCCCGATGTGAACGTGGGCTAAAGGTCAGTATTTGTATAGTATATTCATTTGCAGAGCACCTGGGGCATAGGAATATTGTTTATAAATTCTTCAGGTATAAGCAGGTACCTAGTGGTGTTTGAATTTTTGATTCTACACTTAGTTTTATTAGTTTATACCTATGACATGTTGATTTTAAATAAGCCTGAATATGTTTAAAGCTCAAACGTATAAATAGTACTTATTTGCTGCCCTCTAGCGGACAAAGCTGTCTTTTACTTTACATAGGCATACCAAATTAACACGCAAGGAAAATGCATACACGCTGTGAAATACGTTATCTGATTCCATGATATGCTGATTTCAGCAATCCTTATCTTACAGAAGCAGAGTTGCTGTTCTTCAATGCTGGTCTTTACTGATACTTAAAAGGGAAAACCGTATAAAAATATGGGAACAGCCATGGATGAAGCAATCACAGGTTACCTTTAGGCCTCGTTTACAATTGCAGCTGAGGGGCCTTTTTACTGCTCCCCCTTAAGCTGCAAAGGCAGTGGAGGGGGGTGCCAACTTGCATTGCGGCACGGCAAAAATTATCCCCCCATCACATGTTTGGGAATGCCACCCATTCCCCTGAATAGAGCCATACCATGACTATGACTAACCAGTAACTGCGCTGCCAAGAGTGCCCATTCAAATAAACAGGTTTCCTTAATGCAACGCACATTAAGGCATAGCATATTATGTGTTAATGCATGTGGGCTGATACAGTGGGATTGATTTACTAAAACTGGAGTGTACAAAATCTGGTGCAGCTGTGCATCAGCGTCTAACGTTAGCTTGTTCAATTAAGCTTTGTCATAAAAATCTGGACGCTGATTGGCTACCATGCACTGCTGCACCAGATTTGCACTCTTCATTTTTAGTAAATTAACCCCAGTGCACAGTGGTGTAGTGGCTAGCACTTTTGCCTGGCAACCAAGGGTTCGCTGGTTCAAATCCCAACCACGACACTACCTGCCTGGAGTTTCAATGTTCTCCCTGTGCCTGCGTGGGTTTCCTCTGGGTACTCTGGTTTCCTCCCACACTCCAAAGACATGCTGCATGGTAGGTAAATTAGATCCTGTCTAAACTGGCCCTAGTATAGGTATTAATGTGAGTTAGGGACCTTAGATTGTAAGCTCCTTGAGAGTAGGGACTGATGTAAATGTACAATGTATATGTAAAGCACTGCGTAAATTGACAGAGCTATATAAGCACCTGAAATAAATAAAATAATTGTAACCAATGGTTTTGCACAGAGCAGCCCCTAACCTCTTCTTCTGGGTTCCCCACCTGCACTTCTGGCTCCCCCTCCCTGTTGAGTGCCCCCATAGCAAGCTGCTGATTAACAGCAACTGGAGCCAATGGTTCTTTCTGCTGCCTCCATGTCCAATGAGGAGAGAGAGAGTGGAGCAAGCTGCTACTCTTGAGCACAGCTTGGATTCAGGTAAGTATTTAGGGGGCTGGCTGGGATCCTGTTCAGAGAAGATTTTTTTGCCTTAATGCACAGAATGCATTAAGGTAAAAAAACTCTACCTTTCCAAGCACTTTAATGACACAGTACTGGATCTGTGCTATATGTACATGCAGAGGCGTAACTAGAACCATCAGGGCCCCGGTGCAAGAAATTATGAAGGGCCCCCATGACCCCTGGCCAGGGCCCTTCCCTCTTCCCACTGATCCTGGGGCCTTTACTCCTATTGTGGGTCCCTTTATTATGGTGCCGCAGTGGGGCCCTTTCACAAGTTCTGCAGCAGGCCCCAGGGGGGCCAGGGAAGCACACAGGGACCCTGGGAACAGCAGAAGACAAGTAAACTGGATAGAGGAAAATGGAGGAGATTGGGTCCTCTAAATGCCACCCCCGCCATCCCTCCTATTCAGGTGTGCAAGGGAGGCACACGGGCCCCCTGGACCATGGGGCCCGGTTGCAATTGCAACCCCTGCAACCCCTATCGTTACGCCCCTGTGTACATGCACACTCAACACCCTCCCTATTGGAGATCTCCTCCTGGTCCAACTGGGCTGCTATGGGTATAGTTGCACCACTACATGGGAAACAATTATAATTAAGTACAACAGTGCACCTCATGAAACCTGCCCCAAAAAATATACACATCTCAAAACACCATCCAGCTGAATGGTTAAAAAAGAAAAAAAGAAAATGAGAATAGAAGTGTTGCCAACTGCAACCAGTCAGGTATCACTTTCTATTCTCTGGAAAAATGATACAGAAACCCTTATTGGTCGCTAAGAATCAACCATAGGTGTAAAGTCTCTAAGCAAACAGAAATATATCAGGCTACAGCAGAGTAAAACAAGGATTACATTATAAAACCTGAAGGAATAAATGACTACAGAACCTAAATTTGTCAAATATCTGGTCTCCCATGCTAAGAATAGCAAATGAAATGAAGGTGCCATTCTGTGAAGCTCATTAACGACAAAAAGCTCTGGCACCCAGTGACTGGAAGATTGAGTCAAGCTGGACAAAGGCAGTTCTCAGAAACAAAACAGATGCTAATGTATATGTTTCATCATAGGAGAAACAAAGCAGAACCACTGTACGAGCCAATAAAGACACAATCGGGCTAAT
This sequence comes from Glandirana rugosa, assembly GCA_018402905.1. Taxonomy (NCBI): domain Eukaryota; kingdom Metazoa; phylum Chordata; class Amphibia; order Anura; family Ranidae; genus Glandirana; species Glandirana rugosa. The sequence goes on along the minus strand of BLSH010214068.1, from coordinate 510,266 downwards.
GACTCCCACTGTACTGGAAAATAATATCTGACATCTGCATATGAGTCTGAGGCAGTTTCCATAAATATACAGATAGCTAGGCGTCTTTACAACTTGTTTACAAGTACACATCAGAACATCAGTTTACATGTACTAATATCCTGCTTATATCTGTATGTACGTACCTGGACATCTAACACTGAGGCCCACATTATCCGAATGCTAATTACCATAAAATACACAAATAACTACATTGCAAACTCATTTTAAATCTAGAAATGAGATTTAGGCTGGGTTCACACTTCAGCGACTTGGGATCTGACTTGTGTCGCCCCAAGTCGCTTGACATAAGAAATCCCATTGAAGTGAATGAGAGCCGTCTTAATGTACACTACTGAAGTCGCTCCAACTTCAAAAAAGGTTCCTGTACTACTTCAAGGCGACTTCTATCCAACTTGAAGATGCATATTTGGGGGGAACACCCTATCAAACGCATGGTGCTGCTTGTAAGACCAATAGACAAAAAAATGCATATTCCAGCGCACACATGACACTTACTCCTGCCAAGCTGTTTAAAAGCATCTAAATGTATATAGCAAAAATGAAAAAATACGTGGGTTTGGTCACACTGAATGGCCATGAAGTGCTTAAGCCCACTGACTGCTGCAAAGTACCCCGATTTAACAGTGGGTTCCTACACTAACCTTAGAGTGAATAATCCTATCTCTTAACCCACTGTTAAATCGGGGTACTTTGCAGTTGTCAGTGGGCTTAAGCACTTCATGGCCATTCAGTGTGACCAAAGCCCCGTATTTTTGCTATATACGTTTAGATGCTTTTAAACAGCCTGGCAGGAGTAAGTATCATGTGTGCGCTGGAATATGCATTTTTCTATTTGACTTGTGCCCATAGAATTCAATGGAAGTCGCCTCCAAGTCAGATCCCCATCTATATTGAAGCCACTTTACAGGATAAGGAAAAGAATTTACCCAGTTACTCCCCACAAATTACCCAAGCAACCCCCTCCCTCCTTTCTCTGGGTCGCCTGGCATGGAGGTCGCTTTAAGTTGCGTTGTAAGTCACCCAAAGTCACGCTGAAGTCACGTTGAAGCCGCGTTCAAATCCCCTAACAAAGTCACGCCTGAAGTCGGTCTGCCCCTATGTGAGCCTTCCCTTAGAGATGTAATCATTGCACCGGTGCTCATAAATGGCTGCTGAGACTGGTGGGTGGGCATTGAGGGGCTACTGAATGTGTGGAGCATCTCTGCATTCAGTGTTAACTTATGAAGAAACCGTTTCTGTGCCAGTTTTGAACGTACTGTATAAGACAGACCCTTTCTTAACATGACATGGAGGAACTCTTGAAATAAATTTCAGGTCTCAATGAACCCTTGGTATAAAAAAAAAACAAAAAACAGATATTAAAAATTGTAGTATTCCCTCACATAGTGATCAGAGAAGACATTGATGGGCAGTAATGATTAACCAAGGTTCAGGCCAAACTTAGTTTGGCTTGAATATGCAGCAGGCTGTCACATGATAGCAGACTGCCGACCAATCAGCTGCAGCCAATCTGTAGCCACACGTAAAAAGGGGCAGAGATGCTGGTGACATTTACAACTTAATATGGCCACAATGTCAATGTCATTGTCCAAATACTGTATATCAATGGGTGCTCAACCTGTGGCCCTCCAGCTGTTGCAAAATTACAAGTCCCGTCATGCCTCTGCCTTTGGAAGTCATGCTTGTAACTGTCAACAGCTTGCAATGCCTCATGGGACTTGTAGTTCTGCAACAGCTGGAGGGCCAAAGGTTGAGCACCCATGCTGTATACCATGAGTGAACCATAGCTCATTACTAATGGCCAGTAATGTGCCCCCCTACACTAATGGTCAGAGGAGAAGGGACTTCTGATTGTTGGTCTTTATATTGGTGGTGAGGGGACAAGGGCCTCCTTATATAGGTGTGTAGGTGTTCAGTGGAGAAAGGCTTTCTAAGATCGGTGGTCAAAGTGAAGAATGTCTACTTTACAGAGAGCTAAAAAGATCATTATGTCAGTGGTTACTTATTGGAGAGTCAAAAACTGCTACTAGCGCAGGGAACCCCTAGCAATCTCTGAAGGAACCCTAGCACTGAGAATTGCTAAAGACAAGTACTGAGAATTGTATTGAAAGAGGACAAGGACTTTCTCAGTACCCCCTAGAGACTAAATGACGCAACTACAATTTTTACCTACCTATTTAACGCATGGATACAGCATTGCTGTTTATATGGGAATTCCAATGAGCATATGGATCACCTATTTTTGTTTTTAATAAACATTTTGTAACAATAAAATTAGAACTTTTTTAAAATTGTAGTTGAGTCATTTAGCCTCCAGGGGTTGCCAATAAACCCCTTACCCTCTTACAATACAATTCTATGTACATTATATTGGAAAGACAAGGGTTAAAGGTGTACAGACAGCAAAAGCTAATATTTAAGAAAACCTATGAAGGGTTCACGCTTGTTTGTCTTGTTAGGGTCTGGACTTGAAATGGGACCTCTGCTGTGTTTGGCAAGGATTCCTGCTGCTGTCCGTATCTTTACTACCACTAGTTACTGACCCTTGGCTTGTTCCTCGACTATGCTTTAGCTTGATCCCAACCTGAAACTTCTGTTTGATTCTTACCTGCTATATCCACTACTGGACCCTGGCTTGCTCACCTCCTGATGGGGCGATCCTGAGGACCGTGACCTGGGACTAACACACAGCTAAGTCCATCTCCACTATTTCTCTTAGACATCTACATATTTCCAAAAATACTTGCTGATCCTGCCAGTGATGTCCACCTAATGCAGCTTCCTGTGAAGGAATGATGCTGCACAGCTCCTGAATTCAGAGCAAATTCGCCACTCTCATATCAGCTTTGCCTGCCTGCTTCAAAGTGGGGTGACAAAAATGTTGCAGAGGTGTGGCTATTGGCATTGTCACTACTGATTCACAAGCCTGCAACTTGTCAATCAGCACATGACCAAACCTAGTCTTGTCCACTGCTTTCTGAATTGCCCCTGTTACTGAAACCCTCCTACTGTAAGCTGCAGTGCTTAGAAGGGAAGTGTGTGAGACACATCTAGCACAGCCCCAATGGGCTGGCTGTATTATTCCAGGTTCCATTCCCTGTAGGGCACATAAGCCAGGTGCACAGAAGTTCATAGTAACTCATCTCAGGAAACAGGCTGTGCATACCTTTTTTGCAATTTATTTGCTGGGTAGGGTGCAGGTGAGCTTTGAAAACTCCAAACTACCAGAAATACAATGGAGGACACCTCTAACTATTCTGTCTCTTCAGGGTGCAAGCAATTGTATTGAGTATTTGGTAAACTATAACTCAGGGGTTCCCTTTGCAAAGGTATAGCATACTGGAGCAAGACCTGCCAAAGGTGACAAGGACAGTCATTAGGATCTTTAAGGCTTGAACTCACTTTGCCCTGGGTACTTTAATGCTCCCTTGTAGTACCAGCCAGTCTTTATACAGAATGCCTCCAGGTTGGATCCTCTGTGCATTTCCTGAGCTGCTTTTAGGGACTCTGGAAATGGGTCCCTAGCTGTAGCTGGATCCAGGACCCAGATGGCTTCTTCTAAGCTGTAGCAATCAGCTCAGAGGGCCTCAGTCCTCAGGCTGGGTCTTTTCCCATAGGAATAAGGACCCCGCTGTTTTAGGCTCCAGCCTATTTATGCACACCTTAGCCCCCTGCTGGTCACCATCTTGATCAGAGATTGGCTAAGGCTGTATGAATATTCAGCCCAGGGTCTAAATAAGGACCCCACTGTTTTAGGCTCCAGCCTATTTATGCACACCTTAGCTCCCTGCTGGTCACCATCTTGATCAGAGATTGGCTAAGGCTGCATGAATATTCAGCCCAGGGTCTGCCTCTCCCACCCACTATTTTCCAGAACTTACTACAACCTGCACCAGCAGAACCTAGAACAGTCAAAACAATTGAGCACTGCTCCTCTTTTACAGAGGAGCCAAAAACTAAACTCAACTATAAAAACTTAGCTAGGAGGACTATTTGGCTCAATGGGGGAAGGTAAAGGAAGTCTTTGCTTTATGAGGCGTGTGCATCAACCTGGGTATAGTACTTATTTAGCCATATAACAGTCTTTATTTGTACTTCATATTATGGGTGTGGATCAACAAAAAATGTGATCCAGATCAGAAGCTATCAGGTCACTTTGACTTGTTTGTTCTGGGTCAGTTAATATAGAAAGAATAAAAGCTACAGACAGCCAGGCAACAGAGGTCAGCAATGTGAGACCCTATATTTCTCCCATGAGAGGTTTTCTCAGCAGACTACTTGTGCAAAGAAACCTGCATATGTAACAATGATCAAAATATGTTACAGCAAACAAAAATGTCAGTCGCAGCAGTCAACTTTCCGGTAAACAGTACAATAATATCTCAAAATGTACTCTTCCCAAACATACAAAATAATTCTCTATAAATACCAGTTCCTCTTATGTTTTGTATTATTTTTATGATGGTAAATATCTGCATATTATTTTGCAATCAGATGTTTGGAATAAGCAGCACTCCACCAGGGAACATTATGAAAGTGTTCTTTTGCCAGAATACCTATTGAAAATACTCCTTGGCTACATCTGTACGTAAACTGTGGGTAAGACAGATGACTCACCATAATTCCCATGATAAAAGGTGCTCACTGTGAATACAAAATACGCATGAAATCACTCTTGTATTTACCTTTAGAGTTCACAGTGATGAATGTTTGACGAATGTCTGTTCTTTATTTTTAATTCTTTCAGAATGAGTGAAAATGGAACGCCAACCAAAATTGTTTCTCTCTTTTGGAAAGGGTGGGTAATGGTTATGACAACGCAATGACAACCATTTTGGATGCAGAGAGAGGGGGCCACTATAACATCCAGACAACACAATTATTATCCAACAGCAGCAATATTATAATCTCCTAGCAGCACCATTATAACCATTATATTCTCCAAACAGCTTCATTGTCATATTTCAGCAGCACTATTGTCATTTTAAAGAAGTGCTATTATTTAACTCTAGTGGCCTAATTATACGCTTCCAGGCAAAATACAAGGTTGACTGGGGACACTCCTAATTTGGCCTGGAGACTCAATACAATTACTGGGTCTTCAGGTTGCTGGGAGTTCCCTCTTGCCGGCCTGTGGCTTAGATGACTTGTATTAGTCACATCGGTGTCTCTAATCTGATCACACAGTCAGGTGACTATGGGAACAACACTACAGCAATAAGAAGACATGGGTTGTGCTCTCTACTCCAGCACCTGCCTCTGGCCACTAAAAGTATGTTTGAGGCTAATGGCAGATAGTGATTATTCACTCTGCTGACAGTGCCTGAAGTGACGGTAAGGGAGAGTGGGGCCAGAAAAACTGGGCTCTAGTGATTGACCTTTAATTCTTTTGTCCTTTTGGTGGCATTGTAGGGTCCATTTGTTCCATTCCTCAGTTGTCCAGTTGTTACCTGCATATTACCATGATCTGTCCAGTCTTGGTGGATGGACAAAGCCCTCACTTGTCTATCTGTGCCACTGAGCAGAGACATTGAAGTGGAGATATGAGTGTGGTGATGTTCAATTATTATGGCTCAGGCACCAAATGGCAGAACTGTCACAAATAATAAGGCAATCACAGGTGCTAGATCTAAGGTACCCCTGGTAGAATATGCTAGAGGTGCCGCTTCTATTAAACGACTTGTGACTTAATTAGTCCTAGTATGTGCATCTGAATGACCATGGAAGAAGCATTAGACTGTAGCATCTCTACAGGATGGACTGATCTTATCATGGGAAGTGTGCCACAACCGTGTTCCAATTGCTCCAAAGGCATTTGGCATGCATTTGTGAAGCCCCACAGCAAGGCTCTTTTCCTCACCCCCACCCCAATAAAAAATAGGCATTTGGAGAGTTTGAGAGCTTGAGAAATCACATTCAAAACCCTCCAAAACGCATCTGAAACATGAATTTAATCTAGACATAGCTGAATTTCGAACTATGTGTAGCCATCCTGTTCACCAGAAGCCTCTCATTAGATTGAGTTCTGTCGAACAGGAAGGTTGCAAATTTTTTTTTTGATAAGCAACCACTGATCACGGTATCAGAATACAATGCCCCTGCAGGGGAGATTCTTTGTGTAGATGGAGAAATCTGTTTTTTTGTGGTTTTTTTTCGTTCAGCCCGCTGACCAATCAAAACAAGGAAAAAAAAGTAATTTATGGCAAGTTTAAAGTATAACTTTTTTATATTTTGAAAGATTTAGTGAGGGGTTAGAACACCTGTCAGATTTTATTGCTGTCTGTGCCCCCCGTTAAAGAGATTCACCCTCTTCATTGGTCCTCTTTACCATTATCATTTTGGGTTGTCCCCAAAAAAGTAATAGCGTGGAAATCTTCCAATGGGGACACTAGTTCTGGTGACCAGGGGGTTCCCAAGGAATTCCCTTCATTTGCAGGGATTTCCTCTCACTTCCTGTTTGTTTATGGAACAGAAAGTAAAGCAAAATCTCTGCAATGGGACACCGATGGCAAAAAAAAATCTGACAGGGGTTATAACCCTCCCTTACTCTATCCAAAATGAAAGAAAAAAGTTTTGCCTATAGTTCTGCTTTAATGCTTTAGGCAATTTAGAGTTGTTTTAGTCTCAACACTGATGTGGACTTAACCTAAAGGATCCATAAAAAAACAAAAGGATATTTGCCTTCATTTTCTATTTGCCTTCATTACAAGAGGCGCAATCTTATTGGTTGATATGGTAAACACCCAGTTTGAAAATTGACACAACTTTTTATAAGCATCCACTGTTGCATATTTGGATCTGAAACTTTATAGACATTGCACATTTCAGAGCCTGTCTAGACAGCCAAGAATGTGAATCTGCACTTAGTTACAACAAAATGAGTAATTCTGCAATGGTTTGATTTTTTTTTTCTCAATTGTAAACCAGGATGTAAACCAGGACTTTTCTCTCCAGACACTACAATAAACAGACACAGCTGAGCGTTACATGCACAGGTATTATTAATGTACAATCTAAACCAGGTTTTAAGGGGCAGCTGACACCATAATTCAAGTCACACCACATGCAATTGCTTAGAATGGGAATATTGTGCACCATATTGAAATAACAAATGAGTTGCGTGATGGGATAACAAAGTTCAGAGAGCACCTGACAAATGTCAAGATGTCTCTTTACTCCCCGGTTTTGGACATAATCATAGGATACAACTAAATTTAAGAAAAGGAAGCCACATAGCATACAGCTGGTTGATAAAAACACAATGTAGTTCAGGCTACATTGCACTCATATGTGCTGAGAAGAAGCAGGTGTGGGAGCAGAAGAGGAAGTATCAGGCAGGCTCTGTTTGTGATTAGGCTGCTCCATGGGGACTTAGACCTCATACACACTATTAGATGTTCTGCAGATTTTTGGCTTCAGATTTACCAAAACCATATAATATGAGGTCAAACCTTAAGAGTTTCAATTTGTATGCAATCAGACAGGCCCTTGCACTACATGGTTTTGGTAAATCTAAAGGAAAAAAATCTGCAGAAAATCTAATAGTGTGTATGGGGTCTAAAATTTTGTACGACAAACGATTTGACGATTTTAAGATCGTTGTTATGGTGCTTTTAACAGTCGATTTTGATTTTTCAGAGGACAAAAGCTGGATGCGCAGACTATAAAAAAAATTTCGTACATGAACTCAACGTCCGATTTTCATTTAATTAGTACCGAGAAAAAAAAACGTAAGAGCAAGACTACGCATGCTCAGCAATGAAAGAATACATATAAAACTATTCAACACATTACGTCACTTCTGAAGTTGTATTCTGATGTACGAGAATTTTCGTATATTGAGTAACCTCTTCACTTTTGACATGAGACAAGCATGCAACAAAAAACGGACAAACGGTTGTCCGAAAATCTGATCGTGCGTACGAGGCATTACTGCTGTCCATCGCTGTTATGTAGGAACTTTCAAGGGGGACTGACTTCCAGTATCCTAATTTTTGGGGATGTTCATATAAAAAGTTTTCTTTATTTTTATTTAAATAAAGTTGATCTTTTATTAAGTTTTATGGAAAACCTGTAATTACAGAAACATGTAAGCTGATGTTGGTGACCAGAACATCCGATATGCATATATGTTGCAGTGATTCAGAAAATACTGAAGCCAAATGATATGACAGCTAGGCAACCAGCATTTTTAAAATGGCGAGTCAGCAATTGCAGCTTCCATATTTCCGCTTTAGCATCCTACAATGCTAAAATGGCCTTATGTTCAAAAGCAGCTACCCTACTGGAGTGGCATTTTCTACTGTATAGTGTCCCGAGTGTTCTGTGAGCTCCAAATCCCAAGGCACACTGATGAGCAAATTTTGGCAGGAAAGTCACGGGCGAGCCTGCCTCCCCCTCAGGGCTCATTTACATGTGCTTCAACTTTAACACACATTAAAGCGCTTACCGCCTCAACATGCTTTTTTATGTTTTTGATGCTTCGGTGATCCTTAAATGAAGCTTGGCAAATACCCTTTGTGCGTTTTAAACGGGCTCAGTAGAACCCCGACTCAGTAGTACCCCCACTCAGCAAATCCCCAGCTCATTAGTACCCCTGTTCAGCAGATCCCCAGCTTATTAGTACCCTCATTCAGCAGATTACTAGCTTATTAGTACCCTCATTCAGCAGATCCCTTTGCTCAGTAGTGTCCCCAGCTCTGCTGATGCCCCACTTAGTAGTATCCCCAGCTTTGCTGAACTCCTGCTCAGTAGAAACTCCCAGCTCTGCTGATCCCCCACTCAGTAGTAACCTCCAACTCTGTTGATCCTCCTCTCCGATCCCCTCTCACCTCCCCTTATATTGCTCCCACAATGCTCACTACGTGGGACATCTGCTAGTTTCTTCTGCTCCTGTCCCCCAGCTCTGCTCATCCTTTGCTGCTCAGCCCTCGCCCTCTGGTCCCCATTCACTTTCTGCTATAGCGTTCCCATTTTGCACACCACATGTGCCATCTGCTAGTTGCCTTGCTCCAGTCCGGACCCCACTCACCTTCTTGCAGCTCCACACCAGATGTGACGTCTGCACCAGACACTTCCAGAATATATACTTATGAACCAGAAGTGACTGCTAATGACGTCTTTTTGGTTCGCTTGTTGGTATCTCAGTGCATCCTGGGATATCTCATACCTGCAATACCTCCAAAACAAAGCAAAGCCAATGCTGAATTAAAATCCCTCAAAAGCTTTAAGTGCTGTAAGCGAGCTTTGTCATAGACTTCTATGGAGGCTTTGGCGATGCTTTAAAGTGACATGGGGTATAATTTTTGAAGCGAAGCATAGCATACACAACAGTGTGCACAGGACTGTAAGGTAAGCATTTTATTTAGTGACAGTGGCTTTGATTGGCATTCAGGGTGCTTTAAAAAAGTGTGCCCAATGCCACATTTTGAAGCAAGTGTAAGCGAGCCCTAATGGTCATTTTCTATGAGGGACCAAAAGGGAGTTAGGGAGGAGGTGAGATAGATGAACTGGCCAGCCCATAACTATCATTTTGTGATTAAGACTTTCGGGGGAATCATGATATACTGAAGTACACTTAGGTGCCATAAGGTGTATTGTGATTTATGAGACCAGTTTAGCTGCATAAAGCTGGTAACAGGTGCACGTCAACTGTAAAAAATAACCATCAGTTTACAGTACAATAACATTAAAAAAAATGGACAAGGGGAATTCATAAAGGACATTTGGAACCAGGGACAGAAATTTGGGGCAAGCACTGAGGCCGGAATGTCCATATTGACACCCCAACTTCTGTGCAGTTGAGCCCCCTCCCCACCGCTACAGCTGTCATACAGGCAGCAGAGTGGCAGAGTAGTTTTGTAGATGGGTGGGTAAACACTGATGGGGATTCAAAGATACTTTTTGCCCACCTTGTGACTGACAGCAGGCAGTTTCAGTGTCAATAGTCAATAGACAAGCTGCTATTGGCTATGGAATCCACCCACTACCTGCTGTCAATGAAAAGAAGAGAGCGGATCTGATGGGGAACTGGTTCCTCAACTTCCCCATCGGGCTCCCCTCCAATGTCAGCATTACTGGTTGCAAGAAGCTTGTCTGCTGTGAAGCCAACAGTGTTCTTGACAACCGGTGACAGGTGGAGAGAAGAGGAAATAATGGCAGCAAACTTGCTGCCCTGCTACACAGCGCACACAGACAGATACTGTGGGGTTCATTTACTAAAGGCAAATAGGATGTTCGCTTTACAAAGTGCAGTTACTCCAGAGCTTAGTAAATGAGGTAGCGATTCACTTTGTAAAGCGTAACCAATCACGTGCAAGGAAAATAAAAAAACCTGCATTTTTGCTTGCACATGATTGGATGATGGAAGTCAGCAGAGCTTCTGCTCATTTTCTAAGCTGCGGAGTAACTGCTCTTGCGGAGTACAACTGCACTTTGCAAAGTGCACAGTCTATTTGCCTTTAGTAAATCAACCCCTGTGCCTCTGTCTCTGTCAACTTCTTATGTACCTCCAGTTTTGTTATCTATGAACTGGAGGTAGTTCTTTTTGAATTTGTTGTAACCATTTTCTATTTGGTTACAAAGTGGTGCTCATAAAAATTAGAGTTATAGTATCAAAGTGTTGCAGAACTGCCTCAATCTATCACACATTTTGGTTAAGCTACCGAAACTGGCGGCAGGGCTTTTTAATATTGTGATATAATATTTTTTAAAGTGCCATACCACCAGAAAAGTGGCATAAATGCTTTATTGAACTGCGTTCAAATTTTGTATAATATGAAACATCATTTGTCTCTTCAAGAACAACAGAATTTAGCACATATGCGTAAAATACGCATAGGATCCATGATTCACTGCTATTGCCAAATTCATAAACTGTCAGCAGTATTTATAAAATGGACTTGCACTATCTATTCTCCAGCCACCTTGGTTTACCATTGCTTCTCCATTGCTATTGCTCCTGTCACCTATGTTATGAAACGTCAGCCATGGTGATAAATGAGGCTGACTGTAACATATCATTTTGGAGGGGGAAAAGGAAGTTTCTTCTCCACCTATCCAGGATAATACATCAGAGCTGCCAGTCTACAGAACCGGACAACATAACAAATCCAAGTTTCAGAGGTGTACTATTCATCAAATCTTATTTATGTCAAGTTCTATAAATAAGTGGGTCTTCCAGCGTTATTACACAGGATGTTTTTATTAGACTGTCTTCAATAGGAAGCTCTGCTTTGGGAGACTTCAATGAATCTACCTCCCAGTAAGAAACATATATGAATCAAGCCTCAGTGTTGTTTCATGGATGTATTATCTAACAATGAAAAACATGATATAACATATGGTTGTCAAGCAAAATTAATTTAGCGACAGCAAAATATTCCAGATGTTAAAAAAATGCATACTGGAATAAAGGTTACAGTTCTATGAACTTAATCATTGCGCAAACTTGTTGGACGCTACAAATTAGGAGGCCAGGCAACATCAGACTGACATTACACCAAGAAATATAATTGAAAGCAGTGAAGGGAGCTGCTCTGCTCCTTAGACACCATTGGCCCATCTCTCTATCCCATCACCGATCTATGTAAAGCCCAACAATTGGAAAAAGATACCCTCGCAATTCCCTACACTGCAAGGGTTACAGTGAGGTAAAAAATTATTTGATCCCCTGCTGATTTTGTATGTTTGCCTACTGACAAAGAAATGATCAGTCTATAATTTTAATAGCGGGTTTATTTTAACAGCGGGAGACTGAATAACAACAAAAATATCCAGAAAAACACATTTTGAAAAGGTTATAAATTGAATTGCATTTTAATGAGTGAAATAAGTATTTGACCCCCTATCAATCAGCAACATTTCTGGCTCCCAGTTGTCTTCTATAAAGGTAATGAGCTGAGATTAGGAGCACTCTCTTAAAGGGAGTGCTCCTAATTTCAGCTTGTTACCTGTATAAAAGATACCTGTCCACAGAATCAATCAATCAGATTCCAATCTCTCCACCATGGCCAAGACAAAAGAGCTGTCCAAGGATGTCAGGGACAAGATTGTAAACCTACACAAGGCTGGAATGGGGTGGGTTACAAGACCATTGCCAAACAGCTTGGTGAGAGGGTGACAACAGTTGCTACAATTATTCGCAAATGGAAGAAACACAAAATAACTGTCAATCTGCCTTGGTCTGGGGCCCCATGTAAGATCTCACCTCGTGGAGTTTCAGTGATCATGAGAACAGTGAGGAATCAGCCCAGAACTACACGGGAGAGTCAATGATCTCAAGGCAGCTGGGACCATAGTCACCAAGAAAACAATTGCTAACACACTACACTGTGAAGCACTGAAATCCTGCAGCGCCCACAAGGTCCCCCTGCTCAAGAAAGCACATGTACAGGCCCCTCTTAAGTCTGCTAATGAACACCTGAATGATTCAGAGGAGAACTGGGTGTTGTGGTTAAATGAGACTAAAATCAAGTTCTTTGGCATCAACTCAATTCATGGTCAAACACGGAGGTGGAAACATTATTCTTTGGGGGTGTTTTGGGGGACAGGACAACTTCACCGCATCAAAGGGACGATGGACAGGGCCATACACCATCAAATCTTTGGAGAAAACCTCCTTCCCTCAGCCAGGGCATTGTAAATGGGTCGTGGATGGTTATTCCAGCATGACAATGACCCAAAACACATGGCCAAGGCAACAAAGAAGTGGCTCAAGAAGAAGCACATTAAGGTCCTGGAGTGGCCTAGACAGTCTCCAGACCTTAATCCCATAGAAAATATGTGGAGGGAGCTGAAGGTTCGAGTTCCCAAACGTCAGCCTTGAAACCTTAATGACTTGAAGAGGATCTGCAAAGAGGAGTGGGACAAAATCCCTCCTGAGATGTGTGCAAACTTGGTGGCCAACTACAAGAAACGTCTGACCTCTGATTGCCAACAATGGTTTTGCCACCAAGTACTAAGTCATGGAAGGGGTCAAATACTTATTTCACTCATTAAAATGCAAATCAATTTATAACTTTTTTGAATGCATTTTTCTGGATTTTTTTGTTGTTATTCTGTCTCTCACTGTTAAAATAAACCGACCATTAAAATTATAGACTGATCATTTCTTTGTCAGTGTGCAAACGTACAAAATCAGCAGGGGATCAAATACTTTATTCCCTCACTGTATTTGCTTTTGAACTCTAGGAGATGACGATTTAAGATATAATACTTACCTTATACCTGGTTCGACAGGCTTCCTCTATCTGTCTGACTAGTCACCTGCAGCCTCTTCTATAAGACACTCTGGGCCATGGCTGCGTGATGACATCATTAAGTACAATGCAGGGCCCATAGCACCACACTGTATGTGAGGATAGTGAGGTTCCTCCCACAACTCAGAGTGGAGGAGAATTCTGAAATTAGGCATAAGGTAAGTATTACATCTTATTCCTCACCCCTTAGAGTTAAAGTAAGCCCTTCAAGCCCTTGTAAAACGATCCATTCAGTTTAAAATAGAAATGGAAGGCAAAACATGTTTGCATAAAGATAAAAAACATTATACATTTTCCCCTTTTGTATAACTGATCACATATCCACTATTTTCAGCTGCAGGACCACCCGCTACAGGCCGTCTGCAGAAAACTACATGAGAGGGCGGACACAAGACCAGTCACCCTGCACAACATGAGAGACCGGTTAGTTGGCCGGGGGGTGTGACAACAGAAAGTAAATTAAAGAAGAGTTGCCATTAGAAAATTGTAAAAAATGGTGTGGGGTCCCCCCCACGAGATCCGTATCAGCCCTTTATCCGAACATGCAGGCCAGGAAGGGGGGGTACCCCGGGACACCCCCCCAAACCATACAAGGCCAGGGAAGGGGCCCCTTGGGAACCCTGCTGACAGCAGATGAGTCATAGTTGTTAAGGTCACAGTGGACGCTCCTTAACAATCAGCTATTGTGGTGTGTTTTTTTCAAATGACATAATGAATGAATCCGAAATAACCTCCGAAAATTACAAATAGACTTGGAAAAATGTATCCATATATATTAAATGAATTTAGAAAACGAAACATTTTAACATAACTAATATGATGTAATGAAATGATTTACTTAGCAAATGAATCCGAAACTAAACACATGTTTTCGTTATTGCACATTTCTATATGCAATATATATAGTGTGAAATCAATTACAACATTGTAGTTCATAATCATTCATATTCTATGTAATCAAAAAAGTGAAAAAAACTGATGACCCCATACTGCATTGGACACTTTTTTAATTATGACCCGTGGTTTTTACTATATTCCATTTAAGGAACCTCTACAGTAGGCTGACTGTAGAGCAGTGTGAAAGCAGTGATCACATCCTGTACCTGATCTGTTTTGTATACTTCACAGACTTTGTTTAAAGGATTTACGAAATACAAAACTAAGACCTACGTCATTAAGACCACAAGTAGGTCCACTGTCTATAGATGTGTTACACAAACCCACATTGCTGACTTATTGTAGTGATTTATTTTCTAGATTTGCAGAACAGACAACAAAGGTCTGTCCTGTACACATAAAACTGTTCAAACGTAATTGTTTTTATATGTATTTCCTAGTAATGTCTATATACTTTAACCCTGAACTCTGTGGAGTTACAAATCTGGTCTTGAACATCAAATCCGTTAACATGTTTTATTTGGCAGTTCTGATTCCAGAGCAGAGTTGGTGATACAGACAAAATAGGTATAAAACATTTTATAGTACGGTAGTTTGAAATGAACTATTTTTTTAGCTTTAGTTAGTTTATTTTAAATTTCCCTTTACTGATCATGGAACAACAAAGAATGACCAAGCACCAAGCAAAAACCTGGTCTAAGAGCCAAAAAGCTCAGTACACACTTTTTGAGGTTTGAATGTAACATTGTGATTGCCCTGCAGGAGCATATAAGTGACATACCTGCCAGGAGGTGGAACTATAGGGCAAGCAGGGGACACATCCAACATACCCAGAAGTGTCAAATGCTAAAGATTATAGCAACATAATAGCTCTCGAAGTGGGTAAGAACTGGAATCATAGGTGGCTGTACTTGTAGATATTTTTGATGCATTTTTACCAGAATTTAATATTTTTTCTAATGACAGAGTGGCTTTAAGGACAGTGTAGACATCCTACAACAACAAGAAAAAGTGACTCTACCTCTGTGCTACAATATCCTCCAGGAATATTGGTCTCAAAAGCCTGGCTCCTGTACAACTCACAATTGTGGAAAATGAAGCAAAAGCTGGAGTTCACATATAATCCTGATTAATATTTTATTCTTAAAAGTGCAAGTGATCCATAAAAGCAGCAAAATGCTAATGCATTTCAGCTGAAGCCTTACTCATAGCTGACTTGCTGGGTGTAGAAAATATTATGACCTCATTTTTGGAAAGAAGAAGTGGTGTGACATCTATATTGTTATGTCCTTAAATACATTAGTGGTGTGCAAGGGGATTGAAGAGGTAGGCTGAGCAGTAGAGAGATAGATTTGGGTGTCTTCAGCATAGAGATTGTAATGGAAGCCAAGGGAGGCTTTTCGCTGACCCAGGGAAGAGGGGAAGATAGAGAATAGAAGGGTTCAGAGGATGGAACCTTGGAGGACCCCTACAGATAAAGGAAGAGGAGGGGAGGAGGCAGCATAAAAATGTTGGACGATGAGACTAGAAAGCTTGTGTTGGCCAACAAGGCGTTGGCCGATTGTTGGCTCGTGTGTACAGAAGTTGGCAAACATGCATGCTCGGAATCCAGGAAGTGTTTGGTCATGTAACCTGTGTTTGTAATTCACAAATCACATTCACCTGAACTTCCTCGTTATACGCTCGTAACATGTCACTCCGTTCAGCTTTGGTGGCCGATTACTTGACTCATGTCAGTACGCTAGACCAAACCGCCGTCGCCCAATTTGGACATAAGTTGGTCGTTCAGTTGACCAACCATCGGCTCTTGTGTACGAGGCTATAGAGTACAGAATAGTGACCACTGGTTTTAACAGAAAGTAAGTTGTTGAGAGTATTAGGAGAGCAGTTTCTATGGAGTGTTGTGGGTAAAAGCTAGGTTGCAAGGGGTCAAGAAGGCTGTGGTAGCTCACGCAGCTGAAGGCGTTCTAGAAGTTTGGGTGTAAACAAGGACAAGGAAATTGGTTTTAGGTTGTTCACACTGATGAGGTCCAGCTCTTTAAGTATGGGGGTGACCAACGCATGCTGGAGTAGATGCTGGTAGAGAGGGAGATATTGACGATGTGAGTTAGAGAGTGCAGAATAGAGCAAGAGGGTGAACGTAGTAGTGAGGGAATGAGGTCTAGGGGGCAGGTGGTATGGTGGGTGTTATAAAAAGATTACCAACCTCCTCTGCGATAACAGGGTCAAAAAAGGAGAGTACTGAATGTGGTGGTTGACATGACATGTTGGGTGGATGGAATATCTGGACTGTGGAGATCTCATCATGACTTGTTTCAAACTTAAGCTGACCACATCCATTCATAGAAAATGTGTTCATCAAAACATTCCTTTTTTACGAGCAGGGCCCTCTGATTCCTCTTGTACCAAATTGTGATGTAACTGTACTGTCTGCCTTCATTTTGTAAAGCGCTGTGCAAACTGTTGGTGCTATATAAACCCTGTATAATAATAATTCTTGCCATCATATAGTCAACTAATTTAATTCAAAAGCCCTAAATGTTTGTATAGACTTGCTATTTAGATGGAATCGCAGACATATTAAACAGGTCCAATTACAATATATATATGATTTTTCTCAAATGAAAATCACATTCATGGTTACAATTTATTTTTTTCCAGAGTTTCATTCCATTCCAACAAAACTTCTTGTCGAAAACGAACATCGATTTGATCCCACTAACCATTAAAAAATCGAATCAATGTTCTGAAAAAGAAAATTGTTGACCAAATCAGTGGTACATGGCCAGCTTTATTTCTTGATTGACAATTTACTGGGCAGTGGGTAAGACAGTGGATGGAGTCAGTGAGTTGACAAAGGCTAGGGTCAGAGGGTGTTAATGAGAGTGATGAAGTAGGTCTGCTTGGCAGTGTAGAGGCAGGAATTTTTGGAGGGCAGATTTATACAGGATGAAGTTTGGCTTTAGTTTTATGCTGCAGACAATATGCTAAAATAAGACAAAAGTCATGCTTGCTTAGATTTATACTGATGTGTATGAGGCTCTTGTACTTTTGTTCTCTGTCCCAGTCATATGGGTGGATGTCACCTGTCTTATAGTTTCTAGCAGATTCAGGCATTAACTGGGATTGCCTTCAGCCAAGATGGGCAAAATCCTGTGCAACCAGATCAGCCCTGAATTCCTACAAACTTCTGTTTCCAGCCTGACTATTCTTATGCAATCCTTCAGCTACAAAGAATCACTGTTATGTAACCACTCATGAGAAATCTTTAATCTAAACCGTCTTTCTAGTTATCATGTTCAAAACTTTATCATGCTCTGGGTGTGACTTGATTTCGGAACTGTTTATATGAAAAAATACAAAGGATCTGTGGAAAAAAGAAGGTTATTTCAGTGTTCTAATTGATAAGACTGACATTTGTGTTGCTGCATGAGGATGACATAATTTGTACGGCAGCTTCTGTTCCCAAATAGAAGGCAGTTGACGTGTTTGGCAGCAGAAGAGGCAGAGATGTTTACAATGATAGATTAAAATGCCACAGGAAATGTTTTCATACAGAAATGGAACGGCTCATGAATGCTTTATTCTCTCTTGAATAGATTCAGTACTGTAAGTGGGCACTTCTTTGCGTGAGTGAAGCAGCATGCCCTTTCCGTCCTCATTTGTTCCATGGGGATGAGAACCCTTATATTTTGGGCGTTCGGCTCCACATAAAAGAGTCCGGATCCTCTTTTGGAGACAATTCAGAGAAATTCAGTTTTTAAAATAGAGAGAACACTGTAAATAATATCTCTGAGACTATAATTAAAAGTAATGTTTTTGCCCTTTGGCACATGGTACTCCCTGCGACTGCCTCTGATTATGTCTGTATGAATGGCCAGCAACTATTTGACATAACAAAGGAAGAATGCAGAATATTAGCCAAAAATATGACCAAATGAGTTCACCACAACAAAAAAGTAGAAGCAACAATGGGCTAAAATATTACAGACTGAAACATATCCGGTTTATTCCAAATATAATTCAAAACAAGATACAAAACACTCAAAAAAAGTAAGTTACAGTTAACTATCTGTAATATGCAGTTCAATAACAACATATTAATTCTGGATCTGATTTTTAAAATCAGCTACAAAATCCTCAGGTGTACATGAGGCCTAGGGGAACCTTAAAGCTGAAATCTAGGTAAATGGTTAAATACAGATATGAAATACTAACTATTTGCATCAGCTTTTTATGTACTGTCAACTAAACTTATTTTTGTCTGACTCATTTGACTTTTCATGGTTTCAACTTTGTTGTTTTAAGTAAAGCTAACTCAATTTTTTTTCAGTTCATAGGCCATAGTGTTTTAAGTTAGGAATACATACCTTAACTTGTCTGGAACTATAGTTTTAAGTAAAGCCAACTCAATTTTTCCAAATTATAGACCATAGGTTCAAGTAAAGTAAAGCCAACTCAATTTTTTCAGTTTCTAGACCATAGGTTATTTTAGCTACTTATATAGCGCCATCAATTTACACAGTGCTTTACATATACATTGTACATTCACATCAGTCCCTGCCCTCAAGGAGCTTACAATCTAAGATCTCTAGCTCACAATCATACCAACACATACTAGGGCCAATTTAGACAGGAGCCAATTACCCTACCAGCATGTCTTCAGGGAGGCAAAAAGGGTACTAATGAAAATTAAGTAAGGTACTTAAAATATCAAAGTAAATTAATTAACATTTATTTATTTGTTGAAAATGATAATATTTTTATGTTAAAATTATAAGCCAACAGAAAAATTTTTTATCAGTGCACCTGCTAAAAGATTTGTTCAGCCAGTTTTTGAAGATACAGATATCCTAACCTGCTTACCCACCCGAAAATGTACACTGATAAGTCCTCCCTAACACTTTTTCAGTCACCCTCTGACCACCACTTAAAGGCCCAATGCAGGTCCTCTTCCAGCTTGAATAATGCCAGATTACTACACAAGCCCCCTTCTGTGCAGCAGTAAGAACTGCCCACCACTGACATTAGATGAGAAGAAGGACCATGCTTTACATGGCCATTTCCTATGCACTGCCTTTGTGATCAGCTGCAGGTGCCAATATATCGTTAACGGCACCCCAGACGCATGATCGCAAATGCAGCACATTTGCGGGCACCATAATGCATGGTACTGCAGTACCATGCAATTTAGTACAGCATGTTTTTTCCAAAAGTAGTACATGCACTGCTTTTTGTGCAGTCTGATGCAATTTGTAGCCCATTTTAATCAACGGACTTCCAAATCCCACTGCACAGGAGCGCAGAGGAATTGCACAGGAACACGGATCACATTCCTGTGCGAGGCTGGTGTTATCTGTCCCAATATTGTTCGTCTTAAATATGTCAGGGCAATGAAACTGATGTATGCAATGTAGGATCTCAGCTATGAGGAAATATTAGCTGAAATTAATTTATTCTCTCTTGAGAGGCGGCATTTAAGGGGGGATATGATCACCATGTGCTGAATACTTAAGTGGTCCATGTAGTGCAAAGCTGTTAATTTTAAAGTGATTGTAAAGCTTTGGGTTTTTTTTTCATTAAAATAATAAACGTTATACTTACCTGCTCTCTGCAATAGTTTTGCACAGAGAAGCCCCAATTCTCTTCTCGGGGGCTCCCGCTGGTGCTCCTGGCTCCTCCCCTCTGACCAGTGCCCCCATAGCAAGCTGCCTGCTATGGGGTCACTCATGCCGCTTTGCTCCCAAGCCCCACTCTGTGTGTCCTAAGATACACAGAGCTGCACTTGGCCCCACCCTTGTCCCTTTGACACTGGATGTGATTGGCAACAGCAGTAGTCAATGGCTCCCTATGCTGTATCTGAGCTAATGAGGATGAGAGAGCTGAGACAACCTTGGCTCTTTTGCACATCACTGGATCGAGATCAGGCTCAAGTATGTATTTAGGGGGTAAGGTAAAAAACCTTCTGCCTTTACAATCAATTTAGGGCCATTGCAATGGGCAAGGAAGAAACAAGGTTTGTCATCTCCATGACTATGCTCCATGGGGTGGAGTGAAACTCGTTGGGGGCATTGCCTGGTGGGAGCCCAGGCTGAGGTTGTCTTTCTCATACCACCATAGAACTCCATGGATGTGCGGCATCAGGGATCTTTCCTCTTTTCCATCCAAGAAAAGAGGTTTAAAGGGGTTGTAAAGTCAGAAGGTTTTTTAATCTTAATACATTCTATGCATTAAGATAAAAACCCTTCTGTGAGCAGCAGCTCCCCTCGGTCCCCATAATACTTATCTGCGCCCCATCTCTGTCCAGCCATCCTGGACTCTCCCTCCTCATTGGCTGAGACACAACAGAGGCACCATTGGCTCCCGCTGCTGTCAATCAAAGTCAGTTAGCCAATCGAGAGAGAGAAGGTGGAGCCGGGCCACAGCTCGATGTCTGAATGGACACAGAGAGCTGTGGCTCAGCTCGGGTGCCCCCATAGTAAGCTGCTTGCTGTGGGGGCACTCAGCAGGAGGGAGAGGTCAGGAGCACAGAAGAGGGAGCCGGGAAGAGGAGGGTTGGGGCTGCTCTGTGCTAATCCACTGCACAGAGCAGGTAATTATAACATGTAACTTTACAATCACTTTAACCTCAGCATACAGAAAGGCTTCTTTACAGTAAGAGCTGTGAAAATATGGAATAGGTTACCTAAGATACCTACTTTAGCCAGTTTAGCTGTTTTTAAAAAAAAAGCTGGATGCATTCCTAAATTCACAGACTATAACTGGCTATTAACATTTAGTACCAGAGATTGTTGATCCAGGGAATATCTGATCGGTTTCGGGGATCAGGAACAAATGTTATTTTCTCCAGTTGGAACAAATTGAATCATACCTTACAAGGCTTCATGCACATGGCCGCAAGAGGGCCATACAGTGTACATATGGTGGCAATCCTCAACTCAGGGGTCACAGGAGCACATGCAACTTAGAAATATCTTTGTTGAAAACAGCTATTTAGTTCCGCACACAAGGACCAGAAAAGGAACATTATTTGTAAATCCTGTTTTAGCAGAAGGTATCACTGAGCAATTACTGTTAGAGGATGAATTATTAGTTAATGAGCTGTGACATAGTATCATTAAACTGTCAGCTTCCATAGCTCTTATTAGATGCCACGTCAGTCAGACTGGCACATAATGACAGTGAGGGTACAGAAAGGGTTTCCCTCTTTAGCTTGTTAGTGTAATATGAACAACAGAGCAATATTTTGTCTGAGCGAAGTCGGTTTATGTACATTTTGCAGAATGCAGAGAAGCTTCGCTCTTGGCTATGTGAGGGAGGCTTGCTATGCATGCTATCTGGAGATGGTTCTTTGCAGTGTATCATCATGTCAAGACTAACTTTCTGCATAGTGTATGATGTGGAGGCCCCTATTCCAGGTTTCTGATTGCAGAGATGATAATGCGGGTAATGAGTCAGTGCTTTAGGAAATATCATGTTGGAGGGGAAATGTAAAAAGTAAACAGATGGTTTCATACAGTATGGTGGTATCTAATGCTAACACAAGTTCATCTATCACTAAGCAATCTCACGTTCTATGAAAACACACAGTCAACGTTCTATCTGTGGCACTGTAAACTAATTCTGGCTATGCAAGCAGCATTAAAAAAAAACTCTGCTAACATTGTTTTTATCTAAAATAGCCACATAACCCTTTTCTAGTTACAGGGAACCTGCAACATATATAAATACATTTTTGCGTTAACAAATTGCTAAGTTTTACAGAATAAATGGAATGATTCATAGCAATGCTTGTCCCAAAGAGCTAACACTCTAAAGTTCTTTACATATAGGCAAATACAGGAAAAACCTAGAGCAGAAGTTGATTACATTTTCAGTATGGCTTCAGAAACTCAAACAGCACAGGGAGAAGATACAAACTTCATGTATCGTCCCCTCTAAAAACTCAGCATAAAATTTGTATCGGCCAGAATAATAAATACTTAGCCACCATATTGTCCCTATTCTTCTAATTGACAAAAAAACAAAAGCGTTTGAATTTATGTTCCTGTGTGTGGTCACTTTTTACATGGAGCTAGAAAATAAGAGCTGTAAAGCCACTACCAACACCAGGAAAATGTAATCCATACCTGACCCATATCCGAGCATGCAGCCCGGCAGGCAGTTTTACTTTTCCATTTTGGTGTGGAGTTCCCTTTCAAGATCCATACCAGACTCAAAGGGTTTGGTATGGATCTTCGAGGGGACCCTAAGCTGTTTTTTTTTTTTCATTTTGACATGGGGTTCCCCTTCAAGATCCTCAGAGCACAAGTCGCCCCACAAGTCGGATTATTATGATCCCACTTGCATGCGAATTCCATTCAAATCAATGGGCTGAAAGCAAGGCTTAACGTTGTGTCTTAACATTTACACACATTTACAAAGCATTTGGCGTCTGATTTGCCAGTAAACTACAGTCTTGAATGCGTTTAAAAAAAAAAAAGTCAATAAACTCAACAGCCTCTAAACTACTATAAACGACTGAGTGTACATGTACACATAGGATAACATTAAGGAGAGTTCAGGGGCTGCTGAAAAAAATGCCCAACTGCTCCTAAATGTGAGTTTAGCAGCTGCAATGAGGCCTAAGTCTGCACCAGCTTGAATAGCTCAGCTCTTGCAGTCTTTCAGCATTCTGTTGTGTAATGTGCTGCCCAGTTACTATAACATAGTGGGAGACGTGCACAGAGACATGACATTTTCAAATGTGCTAGGTATTGGTCTTTAATGTAAGTGTTCTTCAGGCTGGGTTCACACCTATGTGAATTGAATGTGGCTTACACTACATCCAATTCGCAGGACACTTGAAAACATGTTGTTTTCAATGTGTCCGGTTCACATACGTGCGGTGCATTCGTACTCCACATTGCACAGAAAACGTGTATTCCGCATTGAACGGGGATCTTTCCCCCTCATCACTGCACCCCCCATGGTCAGCTGATGCGCTGTAAGAACAGCGGCTCCTCTCCTCTCCAGACACCGGAGTTGGAATTCGCACCGCACTGTTGTGAATCCAACCTAGATGTCAGTAAAAATACATTAGGGGGACTTAATCAAAACTGGAGCAGACAGAATCTGGAGCAACTGCCCATGGCAACCAATCAAATCCTATTTTTTGACTTGTTCAGCTAGATTTTGAAAATGAATGATAGAAGCTGATTGGTTGCTATGCACAATTTCTCCATATTCTGTATGCTCCAGTTTTGACGAATTCCCCTTATTGTTTCTTAAGCTGGCCATACATGGACCAAAATTTGGCTGGCTCAGCAGGGACTGACTGAATTTTGATCCATGCATGTGCAGGCTGGTTGTACACAAGTCGATCTATTGACCGTGTACAACCATCCTGTCAGGTTTTTCCCAAACAATCAGATATAGCCAGCAACACTAATCATTGTATTTTGACGGCGGCGAAGTCTCCCCACTGTCAGAATGCAATACCACAGCAGGAGGTATTCTGATATCCACATCGAATGTGTGGATGGGGGAATTAAGGCATTTGCTTTCGTTCAACTTGCTAGTGGAATGACAAAAAATGCCTAATGTATGGGCTGCCTTAGTTATACTCTTTAAAGCAGGCATCCTCAAACTACGGCCCTCCAGCTCTTGCGGAACTACACATCCCATGAGGCATTGTAAAACTCTGACATTCACAGACATGACTAGGCATGATGGGAATTAAAGTCCCTGAACAACTGGAGGGCCATAGTTTGAGGACCCCTGCTTTAAAGGATGTGTACATAGATTCTCTGTATGACCATATTCCATTTGTGCTCAGTTCCAGTTATACAGGGTGAACATTAGAGAGCTGAGGCTACTTCTTGGGTTAAGCAAACCCATAGGAATTGCACCTGTCAGTGTACAAGCATTTGGAGTTGTGCACTAAAGGGCAACAAGGCACCCACCCATATGTGCCCAGTAATAGGTTTGCTCAATGTGGAGTACAGCATCAGTGAGCACTGATACTTGTGGCCAATTGTCACTCTGGAAGACTCCTTTACACTGAAGCCAGGGGAGCTCTCAGTAAGTACCAACTCAAAGACAAATGAAGAAGGCCTCCAAACTACCCACTCTATTCAGTAGGATAGGATGCTGCATTGCTGCTGATTTCAATGAAGCCATTCAGAGACTCAACTTCAGAAAAGGAGAAATGATGGCACAACCTCTGAGGTGTTCCACAAGCTATCTTGGATTAGATAATATTGAGATTAGGGTGTATTAAAACAGAAATGCTATGTATTTATGGGGAGATTTATTTTCTGAGGAACAAAGCACCAGCTCCTCTTTTAAACTTTCCTTTAATCTGACAGGCACATCCAATATATAGTGCATGATGGCAATGCCCCAATTACTGCCCAATACTCAGGGTTGACTTGTATCTGAGCCTGTTTGAGCCTTTTTTCTGTTGCATATGTCAGTCTTTTGAGCTTTGCCAACAGGACCCTTCATGTACCATGAACTGCAAGACTGGCATACACGTGTGCTTCTAGTGTGACAGTGTTGTCCAGTGTATGGTCTTGAGCAGTGGTCTCCAAACTATGGCCCAGAGGCCAGATGCGGCCCTTTGCTTGCCTATATCCGGCCCTTGGGACACTATTCATCCAACTGATACCAATGATGAGACACCATTCCTCCCACTGTCACTATTAATGGGGCACTATTCCTCCCAATGACACTACAGTATCTCACAAAAGTGAGTACACCCCTCACATTTTTGTAAATATTTTATTATACCTTTTCATGTGACAACACTGAAGAAATGACACTTTGCTACAATGTAAAGTAGTGAGTGTACAGCTTGTATAACAGTGTAAATTTGCTGTCCCCTCAAAATAACTCAGCACACAGCCATTAATGTCTAAACTGCCGGCAACAAAAGTGAGTACTTTTTTGAGATACTGTATTAATGGGGCCCTATTCCTCCCACTGACTCCATCGATGGGGCACTATTCCTCCCACTGACTCCATCGATGGGGCACTATTCCTCCCACTGACACCATTGATGGGGCACTATTTCTCCCACTGACTCCATCGATGGGACACTATTCCTCCCACTGACACCATCGATGGAGCACTATTCCTTCCATTGATACCAACCATGGGGCACTATTCCTCCCACTGATACCAACCATGGCACACTATTCCTCCCACTGATACCAACAATGGGACACTATTCCTCCCACTGACACCATCGATGGGGCACTATTCCTCCCATTAATACCAACCATGCGGCACTATTCCTCCCAATGATATCAACCATGGATCACTATTCCTCCCAATGATACCTCCTGCTAAAACCAATGATGGGGCATTGTTTACTCTCACTGAAGACGGGATGTTTTCTATTCACATTGGTCACAGTCCAGCCCAACTACAGACTGAAGGACAGTAAACTGGCCCTTAGTTCAAAATGTTTGGAGACCCCTGTTCTTGAGTATCATAGTAGCTCACCCAGCAAGCCTCTTCTTGCAACCTGCTTCCAAGAAGATGGAGCTGACTCTGACTTTACTGATGGTCTGGCATAAAATGTAAGTCTTTTATTAAACCAATACCAGTGTTTCTTAGAGCATACCTACTGAGCATTATGTCAGACATTCTACAACTCCAAGCTAACAGGAACTCTTTAGTCAGAAGCCATATAGCTTACATTTGCTACATGATGATGAAGTCAGTTGCTATCTCTCAGGCTGCATTCACACCTGAGCATTTTGTAGCTTGAAGCCTGAAGCTAGAAAACGCTGAAGGGGAAAAAATCAATGATTCTCTATGGAGATGGTTCACATTTCCACTCAAAAATGCCTGAAGCCAAAAGCTTGAAAACGCCTGAAGCTCAAACAAGTTCTGGAAGTATTTTTTGGGCGTTTTTCTGCTTTTTACATTGGTGACCTTTTGACCTGTGCAAAATCACAGCAAAATGCTGCAAAAACGCAGCAAAATCGCGGTGAATGTCACAGGCAAAATCTCAGTAAAATCGTGCGACTTTCTGCCTGAAAACGACACGCTCAGGTGTGAATGCAGTCTTAGAGAGTATATACAGCCCATTTGTTCATTAGAATAAGTAACTGTTAAAAACCCCTGTTGGGTTATTTTTTGCTGCCTGTGTCCTGTCCTGCTGGAGATATTTATCTTCACTTTCTGTCTTGCAGATGGAACAGGAAGTGTGAAAAAAATCTCCCAAATGAGGGCAATTCCCATCTTAGACAGCTGTCGCTGAAACATTTGTCCCCATTGAAAGATTTGCTCTCATCTCTTGTTGTCATAACTTTAAAATGGAAAAAATTCCACTTCTTGTCTTGGAAAAGATGGTCCTAAGACAAATACAGTATTGAATCCCCCTAGAGGGGGACACAGACAGTAATAAAACTTAGCATATGGTTTATCCTTTCTCTATGCCTGTGGTCTCCAAACTGTGGCTCAGGGCCAGATGTGGCCCTTTGCTTGCCTTTTCCAGCCCCTGAGACACTATTCCTTCCTCTGATACGAGAGCAATATTCTGCCAATTGACTTTAACAATGGGGCATCATTTTTCCCAATGACACATCAATCAAGCTCTATTCCTCCCAATGATACCAACAATGGGGTACTATTCTTCTTACCCCTAATACCAAATGTTTACTCCCACTGATGCCAGGAAAATTTCCACTCCCAATGTCCACAGTTCGGCCCCCCCTAAAGTCTGAAGGACAATAAACTGGCCCTTTATTTTAAAAATTTGGAGACCCCTGCTCTATGCTATCCAAAACTAAAAGGTTTTACATTTTAACACATTTTTTTAAAAAAGCATCTATCTAGCAATTAGATGAATTTGTTTTAGTATAAACGTCATTGAAGTTTAATACTCCCTAGTAGATGGGGTACGGTTGCCACCTCATCCCTTTAAACGCAAACACATATTAATTACGCAGGTTATGTGGCTGATTAAGGTGGTAATTAAACTCACTTGGTGCCTTATGTGCATTAAATTAGCCTCAGAACCTGTGTAATTCATATGTGTTTGGGTTTAAGGCTAGGTTCACACTGCTGCGAACTGTACTGCGAATAGATTGCGTTGTGATAGAATAAATTCGCAAGTCATCTCCAATAACATAGTGTTCTACCAGTGCAGTTCACACTGATGCGTTGCGAATCTAATCCGTGAAGAAAAAGGTCCTGTGGGAGTTTGATCCGTGTGCGATGCAGTGCGTTGCGAATTCAGCTCCATAGACTACAATAGAACACGGATTGAAAATGCAATCTCCCATTCACATCACTGCCATAGCTTCCCCCTCCAACTCCAGCTACAGCTTTGCAGTAGATTCGCACCAACACATGTAGAAATCGCACTCGTGTCTGTACTGAAAAAACTCGCATCGCAATCGTATTCAATTCGCAGAAAATTCGCACCGCAGCAGTGTGAACCTAGCCTAAAGGGATGAGGTGGCAACCCTAAGATGGGGTTGATTTACTATAACTGTAGAGTTCAAAATCTGGTGCAGCTCTGAAACCATTCAGCTTCCAGGTTTTTTTTTTTTGGAAAACTTAATTGAACAAGCTGAAATTAGATTGGCTACCATGCAAAACTACACCAGATTTTGCACTTTCCAGTTTTAGGGCTGGTTCACACCACAAAAACGCACTCCAGATCTGTTCTGGATGCATCTCTGCATGCGTGTTTTTGACGTGCTCCAGTGTGTCTTTAATGTGTTTCCGGATACAGTCCAGGTGCTTTTTTTCATTTTTTCCCCGTTTTTTTCACTATATTATGGTCCAGTGCATTTTTGATGCGTTCAAGTGCATTCCAGTGCGTTTTTGATGCATTTTACTATGTTCCAGTACAGTCCAGTGCAATAAAATGCAACATGTTCTACTTTTTTTTCTGGAACTGGAAAGCCCTGGAACTGACTGCACTAGTGTGAACTATGACATTGGAAACCATATAACCTACTTTACATACGTTTTTGATGCAGAAATAAAAACGCACTGGACTGCATGCGGTGTGAACTGGCCCTAATGCCTCGTACACATGGGACGATGATCGTACGTACGATCGTCTCAAATTGTATGTTGCATAATGTAACTTGCATACTGACTGCACTACACGATCGTACGACCACAGAAAGAACGTTCAGGTGCATGTAATTAGCATCCGGCCGTTCCTGACTTCGGAGCATGCGTGTTTTGCACAATACAACTTGTTGTACCAATTTCTCTGTACACCGATACAACGGTCGTATGACTGCTTGTTGGTACGACCAAGTTTTCTAGTCTGCTCATACAACTCCCTTTGTACGACCGTCGTATGTTGGCTGTTCTAATCGCGCATACGAACGGTCGATTTCGCATACAACGGTCGTTCATACGACCTGTTGTATACGATCGTCGTCCCGTGTGTATGAGGCTTTAGTAAATCAACTACAGTGTCTGTGGAGGAAAAAAAAACATCAATAATCAAAATCTAAAGACATGTAGTATCATCTTGGAACCTGCAGGTGTCAGCGTTGTCAATGACAGTGGGAAATGTTATGGGCAGGGCATGCTAAGACTTTTAGTTCCACAATATGTTTCAGCTGGCCAGCTTTTAGATTCCCACAAGCACAAAAAAACATCTGACAAAATAAAACTAGCAGCCAATTTGATCTCAGGAATATATATATATTAATTGGAATAAAAATGTATAGAATATAATCTTTATTCAAATTTACATAAAAAGGGAAAAAGTCAATTTGAAGGTCAGCTTTAATAGAAATGCTTGAAAAACCACTGCCTAAGAACAAATGCAATATTAAAAAAATTAAAATTCTGTTTTATAAATAGAATATATCAGCCACATAAACACACTATTTGGCAGAATACCACCCCACAGATAAATATAGGTTATACAAACCACACATCACATCTGAGAAAACTCTGACAGTACCATGTTCTTTTCCTCTTCAGAAAAGCTTTCCGAGTCATGTTTAAGCCAACTCTTCTAATGACTTGTATTATAGCCTGCAGCTACAAATTACAATGAACACATGCAAAGGATATCCCACACACATCTCCCCAGATGAATGGATCTTACTTACTACACTCATTTTCTTCAGCAAGAGTCCCTACTAGTCTTAAGAACTAAAGGCTATATTAACCGGCAGAGAAAGCGTTAAAAGATTGCAAATTACTATCCTAGATGTACGTTAGATAAGCCATGCATAACCATAGACTCACCATTCAGGAAACCTGCGGCTGCACAGAAAATCATAGTGAAGGCTTCCTTCAACTATCCACAAACTTCATATAGAAGCAGAAAGCCAAGTTGTAGGAGACAAAAATGTTGTGTTACGTGATTGTGCTGGCATGCTGCTTCATTGCAGACATCCAACAATGCTGAATGTATTGAGCTGTACACTGCTCCTATTGACCTCCTGCAGTGAGCAAATGACACACTTAGCCAATCCCCAGCTCCCATTTAGCTGGTGTGTTTTTTACGTGCTACTAGAATTACTGTGCACATGAGAAAAACTTACACAGGATCAGCATGAAAATATATATGCTATTCTTCTTTTTGGGTAGACTAGGAAATAAATAAAACCCCGATTAGGTTTCTTAATGTCAGATCTGTCCCATTGGGGAGATTTCTCTACAGCTAATGGCCTGTAGATCCCACAGAAACACAGGAAGAAATGTTTCCAAAGTGAAAGAAGCCTCTTATTTGAAAGTTGTCGCTGCCCCACTTTGAGAATGCAACTATTACAATGACAGCTCAAAAGATTGGGGTTTCTTTCACTTTAAGGCCCCTTTCACACAGGGTGGATCCGTTTTGATGCACTCCGCTCCGTTGATCCTCGCTAAGCAGGCAGATGACAGATCCATTTCTGCTCACTGTGCAGGGACGGATCTGTCAGAGCCCCGCTGTTCTCTATAGGGAGATAGGATGAAAACAGACCACCTGATCCCATCCAACCCGCTGTAAAGATGGCGAATGTATCGCCATACATCTGTTTTCAGCTGATCTTGTTGGATCGGGTGCCAGGCAGGTGTTAGCGGACACATATCCGCTGACATCCGCCTCCCCATAGAAGTCAGCGGGTGGCCTGATCGGATCCGCCTGAAAAACTGTCAGGCAGATTTGATCAGTCTGATCGTGTGAAAGGGACATAAGACCTCATGCACACTGGACGTTATAAAAACGCCAGTAGCGTTAGCTATAGAAAGCTGTAGTTGTAGAATGAGTTCTGCAGTGTTTTCAGCTTCCAGCCAGAAAACGCCCCTGCCAAAAACGCTGATAACAGCCTGTGTGTGCATGGACACATAGGATAACATGCTGGGGAGTTTACTGGCTGCAGAAAATAACACCTGAAGCCAAAAACAGCATCTGTAAAAACGTCCAGTGTGGATGAGGCCTTAAAGTGATTGTAAAATCTTGTTTTTTTTAAATTAAAAATAACAACGTTATACTAACCTGCTCTGTTGATTTGCACAGAATAGCCCAGATCCTCCTCTTCTCGGGTCCCTCTTTGGCTCTCCTGGCCCCTCCCTACTGTTGGGTGCCCCCACAGCAAGCAGCTTGCTATGGGGGCACCCGAGCCGAGTCACAGCTCCCTGTGTCCATTCAGACATGGAGCTGCAGCCCGGCCCCACCCCCTTTCTGTTCTCATTGGCTGACTGACTTTGATTGACAGCAGCGGGAGCTAATGGCGCTGCGCTGCTGTCTCAGTCAATGAGGAGGGGAGTCCCGGACGGCCGAAACATTCCTACAACATTGCTGGAGCTAGAGGGACCTCAGGTAAGTATTAGGAGGGCTGAGGGTGGCTGCTGAACACAGAAGGCTTTTTATCTTAAAGCGGACCCTCAGTCATTTTTTTCATCTTTCCATCTATTAAATCTTTTGCCCTTGTTGTTTTAACTTTGGATAGTATAAAACATTTTTTAATGCCAGTAAATACCTTATACAGCCCACTTCCTGTTTCTTGTCTGGTCATTAGTCTAGGCTTATGACATCATGCACAGCTCTCTCTCACACTCATGAGAGTTTGCCAGTAAGGGAGGGGGTGCAGGATGAGTCATAAGAGGGCCAATTAGAGCTGGAGGCGTGCCTCTGTGTGTCTGTGTAAATCCAGGAAGTGAACAGGCAAGCAGCTTCAGCTGCCCACAGTTAAAATGGTTGCAGCCAGACTTAGTGGAGGGAGATTTCTGCAGCATATTTGGCAAGTACAGAATCACAGTATATATAAAATAATATGCAAAGTGGTTGGAGGGAGGCTTAAGAATGGCAAAGATGTATTTATAACAAATTATGTGAGTAGACTGCAGTTCCTCTTTAATACATAGAATGCATTAAGACATAAATCCTTCTGACTTTACAACTACTTTAAGCAGACTTTCCATGCTAACCTAAAGGTACACTTTTTCTCCAAACCCTCTAGGCCCCCAACACAAATGTTGTCAAATAGCCATTTGTAAAAAAAAAAAAAAAAACAAAAAAAAAAAAAAAAAAAAAAAAAAAAAAAATGTTTACCGAAACAAAAAAAAAAAAAAAAAAAAAAAAAAAAATGTTTACCGAAAAAAAAAAAAAAAAAAAAAAAAAAAAAACAACAAAAAAAAACAAAACAACAGATTGTCCACCCAGAAAAAATCTACTTCAGGAAGGTAGGGGTAATGTTATTTTGCCTTCCTGCAGAGTCCATTGCAAGAGTGAATTCTCGCAGGATTTCAAGAGTCCAAGTATCTCATCACTCACACTTCCTGGAGGCTGTGGTCAAGGAAATGTTTTTTTCAGGGCGGACTGTCAGTTTAGAAATGGCTTTTGAAAGCTATTTATGTTGGGAGACATAGGGCATGCAAGAAATCAGACTTAACGTTTGATATTGAATTTAAGTCCCAGTAACAAAAGGGCATAAAATATACCTGTGTTTGTTGTGGTCGGGAGCCCCAGCAGGTGTTAATTCTATCCATAGGACTGTACTGGTAGAATTTGGTGTACATAGCTATACACCTGAAATCGCTGGTACTTGCATTTATATGTGCATGCATATGGGTGTAATTTAGTGAATGCAAAAGTATAGACTTTTCGGCAATCAGTCAGCAATAGATCACTATAGCAGTGATCTACTGCTGTAGGGTGAGGCTGGAGTTGCAGCATCTCAGCCTAAGCCCCAGTATCCAATTCTCATTATGTGGCATAATTCAGAAATCAGCTCTTGTATGAAAGGAGTGAAAGTGTCTAGGAATAAGTGCTATTACTGGATTACGCTCACCTATTTTGATATACTGTATGACGACAATCGGAGGATAAACTGTCCCAAACAGCTTTTTAAATAGGCAAAGTTCTTCCAAATTATTATTTTTCTTGTAGAAATGGGAAGATAGGAATTTCTTTCTTAACAAATAAAAATAAAAGGGTTCATTGTGCCTAAACCAGCCTTTTTCAACCTTATTACTCCTTAACCACTTAAGGACCAAGTCTATTTTTGACACTTGTTGTTTACAAGTTAAAATTTACTTAGAACCCTCAAACATTATATATTTTTTTCAGATACCCTAAAAAATAAAATGGAGACCGTTGCAATACTTTATGTCACACCGTATTTGCACATCGGTCTTACAAACGCAAATTTTTTTGGAAAAAATATACTTTTTTGAATTAAAAATAAAACAGTAAAATTAGCCCAATTCTTAAAAAGAAAACAGTAAAGTTAGCCCATTTTTTTCTATATTGTGAAAGATAATGTTACCCCAAGTAAATTGATACCCAACATGTCATGCTTCAAAACTGCATCCGCTAGTGGAATGGAGACAAATTTTGTCACTTATCTCTATAGGCGACGCTTAAAGATTTCTACAGGATACCAGTTTTGAGTAACAGAGGAGGTCTAGTGCTAGAATTATTGCTCTCTCTCTAACGATCGCGACATACCTCATATGTGTGGTTTGAACACCGTTTACATATGTGGATGCGACTTACATATGTGTTTGCTTCTGCACCCGAGCACGGAGGGATGGGGCGCTTTAAATTATTTTCTTTTTTTTTACCTTATTTATTTTACTTTTGATTTTTGATTTTTACACTGTCTCTTTAACAGTAATTTTTTAGATCACTTTTATTCCTATTACAAGGAATGTAAACATCCATTGTAATAGAAAAAAAAACAATAACAAGACCTCTTTAATGTGAGATCTGGGGTCAAAAATACCTCATATTTCACAAAAGCAGAAGAAAAAAAAATGCCTTTTTTTTTCTTTTTTAAAAAATGGTTTCTTTAGGGCTAGTTTACACTTGCTTCAAAACAGGGCTTCAGGCAGGCTTTGTTAAAGCTCTCTTAACGCCAGGCAAAGCTCAATATCACTAAATGAAATGGTTGGCTTACAGTCCTGGTTCCATCTTGTGTTTGCTTTGCTTCAGCTTCGCATCAAAAAATATATACCCCATGCCGCTTTAGTGATGATTTAAAGCCTCCATAAAACCCCATGGCAAAGCTTATTTGAAGCTCGCTTGAAGCACCTGTGCCTTTTGAGAGGCTTTAATTCAGCTGTAGCTTTGCTTTGTTTTGGAGAAATTGCAGGTGTGAGAAATCAACAAACACACAGGGCATCTGCTAAGCTTCAACTAGGCTTCAAAAGAGCATCACTGAAGCACCACCGAAGCCTCATTGAAGCATCAAAAACACATCATAAAAGCTTGTTGAAGCAGTAGGAGCTTTAATGTGCGTTGAAGTCGATGTAAATGAGGCCTTAAGGCCAGAGGGCAGAAGTGACGTTTGACATCGCTCCAGTCCTCCAAGGGCATAGGGTCGAGCAGGAGCTAGCATACCTTCACTCGACTTCCTGCCCATCAGGGAAAAGGACCGGATCATCTCCGCCGCTACCGACGGATCCGGTAAGCAGCGGATACGATTGGGATGGAGAGGAGGGGAGAACCTCACCTGCCGCCGATAAAAGTGATCTTGCGGTGAATACGCCATGGAGACCACTTTTATCTTAAAGCGGACAGCCTGCCGAGGTGAAAAATACCGGGGCTATGGTAGCTATCCGCTGCCATAACAACGGTATCTAACGTCAAAGTACCGACATATATCGACGGCGGGCAGTCCGGAAGTGGTTAAGAAGCCCTTAATAAAAATTTCAGGACTCATGAACCCCTGCTAAAATGTATATTTACAGATCCCAGTATACACCCTGTTCCAAATTATTATGCAAATTCTATTTCAGTGTCACAAAGATTAAATATTTTGTTTTTCAGTTTAACTCATGGATGGCATTGTGTGTGATAATTAGATTGCCAGGGGAGCCCAATTAAAAGAAAAACTACTAAAGGAGGGTGTTCCACATTATTAAGCAGAGCACCATTTTCAAGCAATATGGGGAAGAAAAAGGATCTCTCTGCTGCCGAAAAGAGTGAAATAGTTCAATGCCTTGGACGAGGTATGAAAACATTAGATATTTCACTAAAAGGTAATCATCGCACTATTAAGAGATTTGTGGCTTATTCAGAGCACAGACAGGTTCGTGCAGATAAAGGCACATTGAGGAAGATTTCTGCCAGATCCATGCATCGGATCAAGAGAGCAGCTGCTAAAACACCCTTACATGCCTCTGGAGTCCCACGGACATCAAGGTTTTGAGTCCTCCGGAGTCTTGCAGCTGTGCATAAACCTTCCATTCTGCCACCACTAACCAATGCTAACAAGCAGAAATGGCTGCATTGGGCAGAAAAATACATGAAGACTAATTTTCAAACAGTCCTGTTCACTGATGAGTGCCGTGCAACCCTGGATGGTCCAGATGGATGGAGTAGTGGATGGTTGGTGGACGGCCACCCTGTTCCAACAAGGCTGCGACGTCAGCAAGGCAGTGGTGGAGTCAGGTTTTGGGCCGGAATCATGGGAAGAGAGCTGGTCGGCCCCTTTAGGGTCCCCGAAGGTGTAAAGATGACCTCTGCAAAGTATGTGGAGTTCCTGACTGACCACCTCCTTCCCTGGTACAGAAGGAAGAACTATGCTTTCCGTAATAAAATCACCTTCGTGCATGACAATGCACCATCTCATGCTGCAAAGAATACCTCTGCATCAATGGCTGCTATGGGGATAAAAGGAGAGAAAGTCATGGTGTGGCCTCCATCCTCCCCTGACCTCAGTCCTATAGAGAACCTTTGCAGCATCCTCAAGCAAAAGATCTATGAGGGTGGGAGGCAGTTTACATCCAAACAGCAGCTCTGGGAGGCTATTCTGACATCTTGCAAACAAATTCAAGCAGAAACAGTCCAAGAACTCACAAGTTCAATGAATCCAAGACTTGTGAAGCTGCTATCAAATAAGGGGTCCTATGTTAAAATGTAACGTGACCTGTTAAAATATTTAAAAAGTTAAAATGTTGTTCAAAGTTTGATTGAAATGGCTTTTGATTTCAGTAAATATGCTGCAAACACAACAAATGACAATTTTCAGCTCTTTACAACCTATAAAGTGTTTTGAAACTTACTGTGCGTAATAATTTGGAACAGTGCATTGTAAGTTTTTTATTTTGAAAAAAAATACTGTTATCATTAGGAGGTTCGAATAAAATTTGAATTGTACTCTTAATAGTTGATAACATGAGAATTTTGCTGACTGTTGTTTACATCAATTATTTAGGTAAATGAGAAAATATCATTGGCATAATAATTTGGAACAAGGTGTATTAGCAATATCAGTCATTTATAATTATTTATAGTAATTTGTAGATAGTAATATGTATAGTACAGTAGCATTTTTAGTATAGTAATTTATAGATAGAACATAGAATAAAACATAAAATAAAAAGTGGCATACTCAGAGTATATGACAAATCATTTTAACACACCTTAATCTATATGATAAAATAATTTTCAGTAATAATCACAAAATGAAAATGAAAAATAATATCTAGAAGGGACAGACTGTTTTACATTGAAGGTCATTGGAAAAATACCTCTGTGCATTAGTGTTCACTGACAGTTC
Organism: Glandirana rugosa; assembly: GCA_018402905.1. NCBI lineage: Eukaryota > Metazoa > Chordata > Amphibia > Anura > Ranidae > Glandirana > Glandirana rugosa. The sequence goes on along the minus strand of BLSH010214068.1, from coordinate 474,097 downwards.
CCCTTTTATTGAACAGTGGAAGAGGTGTCCCCTAAAATTAATGGTTAGAGAGAGAAGACCCCTTACATTATGGTCAGCAAGCAAGACTCTCTCTCCAATATTCATGCCCAATGAGAGGAAGAATCCCCTTAAATGGTCGTTGGCGGTCAGTGGAAAGAATGCATTATTTAATTGGGGGTCATTGAGGCAAATGCCCCTAACATTGGTGGTCATTTGGAAGAATGCCATCCTTTCAGACAGCTAAACAGAGCATTATTGTCATGCCAGTGGCTGTGCCAAGTGATGCTGGCCCTGGGACTATGCAGGCGCCATCAGGTTGGACGTCAATCTTTCACTACTCAAGGAACTCCTAGCAGCCCCTACACGGCACCCTGGTTGAGAATGGCTGCTATAAATGCAACCTCAAAAAAAATTGTTGCTGATATTAGTAGAGACTTGGTAGAAAAAAGAACAAGCTGTAAATAAATATGATTTCAAAAACATTATGATATAAAAACATTTAGTATAAATACATATTATATATATTATGTATATAGTTACATATTTATAAAATAAAATGAAATGTATTTTTAAATGCAACCAGTGTAAGGAGCAACGTCTGTCTAGGTTAGGCATGTAAAACTGGTACTGTGTGCCACACGTGGCTCTCCTACTTCTTTGCGGCTGTCAGTGGTTTACAAATATTAACTGAAAGACGCCTTTCACACCAAGGTATTTTTCAGACACTTTTGTGCTAAAAATAGCGACTAAAAAGTGCCTGAAAAACTACCCCCAATACACCCCAGTGTGAAAGCCAGAGTGCTTTCACACTGGGGCGGTGCGCTTGCGGGACGGTAAAAAAAAGTCCTGCAAGCTGCATCATTACAGCGGTGTGGGAGCGGTGTATTCACCTGTACTATACCGCCCCTGCCCATTGAAAAAAATAGGGCAGCGCTCCCGAAGCGCCTAAACAACGATTCGGGAATGCCGCCAACCGGCACTTTTAACCCCTGTTTAACCCCTTCTGGGGGGTTAAAAGTGCACCGCCACCGCTCTCAAATAGCGGCGCCATAGCGCCGCTATAACGAGCGGTAAAATGACGCAAATTAGCAGTGTTTTACCGCTAACGCTTGGGCGGCTCCGGTGTGAAAGAAGCCAAAGAGAACCAAGTTTTTTCACATGACAAAAGTTACACTTCCTTATATAATTGTGCTACACAATACTTCAAAAAATAATTTATGGCTCCTTGGTCTGGTAGAACATGTAAGTTGAAATTGTGAGTGACTATAATGTTAATTACCAAAATGCTATAATTTTCTTTGAAAATAAATAGGTTTGATCCTTAATAGATAAAATGTGACCCCTTGAAGATTTATTCGACCTACTGTATGATTTGAGTTTGACCTGCCTGGTCTAGTCTTTTGTAATTCCCTATAGTGGAACTGTAGCTGGGTGAGGAATTTTAGCTCTCAGACTCTGCTGCATTCACATATGGCGACAAGGTCAGGAACATCTAAAAGTGGGGCATAGGGGAGAGACGTTCTCATCAGTCTTCTGCAATAATTTTTAAATGATAAGAAAAAAAAATATATATATATATATATATTTATTTATTTATAGTTTTTGATAGAGTGGAGAGGGATTAGAACACCTGTCAGGTTTTTATTGCTACCTCTGCTCCCATGATGGGAGATTCACCCTCTCTATTTGTCCTGTTTACCATTATCATCGAAAGTTAAAGAAAATCACAAATTTTGGGTTGTCATTGGAATATGAATAGATGGGAAAATGTCCAATGGGGATACTGGTTCTGGTGTCTCCTGTTGATAACCAGGGATTCCCTTACTTTAGAGAGATTTCCTCCCACTTCCTGTTTTGGCTATGGGGCAGGAAGTGAAGGGAAATCTACCCAACTGGAACACAGATGGCAAAAAATTGAGAGAGGTTTTAAACCTCCCTTATTCTTTCCAAAATGAAAAAAAAATGTTTTGCCTTTAGTTTAACTTTAAAAGGAAGATTTTGGTTATATAACAGTTATTGAAAACTAACTTTCCATTTCCATCTGCAGCCAGCTATGATTATCTAGCACTAACTAGCAACTAAAAATAATCAGCACACTGTGCACAAAATGCCCCGAAAACGTCACTTGATCACGTGATTGGTTTACTGTTTTTTCCCAGAAAGCCTCAATCAGAAACGTAAAACCAGAAGATTTTTTTTCCTGCCTCTAAACATTGAGCTCAAAATACGCTTGTAATCCTCCTAATGTGCATGGACACATAGGATAAGGTTGAGCTGCTTCTACAGGCAGAACACAAAACTTCTGTAGAAGCAGTGATCTATACCCCAGTGTGCATGGAGCATTAGTCTGCAGTAAAGCCTTCAACTGGAGTTTCACTTGGTGAGATAATATTCAGAAATGGGTAGGGGACTTTAAATTAAGTTTTGGGTAGCCTGGTAAGGCTATAACTTCCATCCCTGTCTATAATATAATAATTGCACAAATGTTCAATGGGGCAAGTAGGTGGAACTTTGAATGAAGGGTGTGGTGGTCATAAAGTAACAATGATGGATATTGATTAATTGAGGTACAAAAGATAATTTTATTATACAGGTAATCATACATTGACATACAGATGGTCACAATTGTGATCCAAAGGAGCAAAGCACCATCAACAATTAAATATCTTATAATACATGGTAGAGGTTCCTCATCCATCAATTTCATATATGTACATACAGTAGGTAGAAAACACCTACTTGCCCCATTGCACATTTGTGCAATTATTATATTTGGTGAGATAATATCAGACTTCTGCAAGCATACAGGAATAGAGGCTGCCGCTCTTCTTATTACAACACTGAGACTGATCAGGTGGCTGTTGCAGAATTCAACCCTCTCACTGTGTAGTCAATTGGAAAAGGGTGCTGGCAAGGTTCAGTTTCTCAAGAAAAAACCATGGTCAGAATTTACATTAAGGACTTATTCACATACAATGGACAGCTGTCAGAGAGATAAACAACAGCGGTTTTCTCTACCCAAGCAGTAGGGGGCAGTGTTGTTGCGCCATTTAGCACATCACACATCTTTTATTTTTTGCTGAACTTTATTTGATATATAAATAAATACAAATATATGCTTTGTTCATGTCACTGTACAGTAGCAAGATGCTCTGCTGTACAGTGATGTGATCCTGTACGGTGCGCTGCTATAAAATGCAGCATGTCTGCATTTTATCGCAGCACAGATCCTGGCTGCTTTGCAATGTGAATAAGGCACAAAAGAAACAATTGTTCTCTGTGTGTCCTTGCGTTGACCAGCGTTTTACAATGCAGTAAAATGCAAGTCATTGCACACAATGTGAATTCAACCCGAGCTTTGCTAAAATCCTTGCAATGAAAATAAATCACCTGAACAGGGACATTTTTTTTCTCAAGAAAGCTGGAGACTCACTTTTAATGACGAATGATTGAATTACCCGCATTACAGATATAGAGTAGCTGGCATACAAAGGAACCTTTATTTAGTGACCAAACAAACACGTTCACAGTTTTTGATAATCTTTGTATTTATGCCCACTGCGTCATTCCTATGGACATAGCTGGCCTTAGTTATGTGGAACCGTTGCAGAGGATATCATCCTGTAGGGGAAATCTACGGTTGGACTTTCAATTCTCCAATGTCTAATTAAATTATACAATAGGCAAAACTTTTGGTATTTGCTTCTGATTTTCCACTGAGGCTTGTGCTCCCTCCCTCATCTCATTCTTTCCACTGTGTAAAGTCCGCATCTCAGCTCTGAAAGCCTGAACTGTATATGACTGGAATCATATAAAAATGTCATAATGACATAGCAGGTCATGGAGGCGCTCCAAGCCCAAGGTTGCTTTTGTTGATGGAAACTTTGTTAGCAATGATTACAAGGAGATATAGTAATATCTATTCAATAAAGCATTTGTGCCACTTTTCTGGTGGTATAGCCCTTTGAAAGGTGTTGCATCAGTATCTTTAGGGCCGGTTCACACTTACGCGGCGCGACTTGGCGGCCTGTTCACATCTGGGCGAATTGTCAGGCGACTTGAGTCGCCTGACAATTCGCCTCAATGCTGTGCAATGGAACCGTTCTAATAGGAGCGAATCGCTTCGCTCCGCCTTAGAAAAATGGTTCCTGCACTATTTTCAGGGCGATCTCAGCGCGGCTTACATTGACTTCTATGATAGAAGTCTCCTCACAAGCCGCGTTGAGATTGCCTCGAGTGGGGCGACTTGCTTCGCCCTGGCAAGTCACGCCGCATCACGCCGCGTAAGTGTGAACCGGCCCTCACTGAAACATGCGGCAGATTCAGGTAGTTCTTAACAGCACCACTTTTAGAAAATGGCGCTAAAACAGCATCAAATGAACCACTTAGTGGCCGCCCCGTGTACATTTATTGCAGTAGGACGGCCGCTCTGTGCCAGATCACGTACCTAATACGTGATTTGACACCTCCGGGTCTGGGGGAAGCGTGCACGCCACCTGCGACCCGCTTCCCACTGTGACTGGACACAGCGGGAGCCAATCAGCGGGTTCGGCAGACGCCATGTCCGCCGGAACCCACCGATCATTCAGGAGAAAGGCAGAACTTTGGTCTGCTATGTAAACAAGGCAGGTATTTTTTTTTTACTATATATATGTAGCAGAATACGTATTGGGCTAAATTGATGAAGAAATTTGATTTTTTACATTTTTTTATTGGGAATGTTTTATAGCAGAAAGTAAAAAATACTGTTTTTTTTTTTTTCAAAATTGTCTGTCTTTTTTTGTATATAGCGCAAAACATAAAAAACGCAGGAAAAAATAGATATGTAAAGGTAATGGCGCTTCACCATACAAATAAGTGATATATTCCTGTGTTTCTATAACACGTGCAAAAAAATTAATAAAAAAATGTGAAATAAACGTGAAGAAATTCAAGCATATACATGAAACAATGAATCAATGCAATAAATAGTCCAATGTGACAATATTCAAGGGTTTTTCCACATATGTTTATCTTCAATTGCTTCACTACGAGTGCTCTGAGGATGGATGGTCACTCATCAGAGGTGTTTGACCCCTTATTACAGGGGGTCATAAAGCGTTTTTTGAAAACCACATGGATATTTGTACTTCCACCAGGCTCCTCCAGCGGTCTCTCGGGCTGTGCTATGGAGATAATCTCTCCACCAGGGGCACAGAAAAGGGCTTATAGTGTAGTATATTTATATAAAACTTGAAAATAAATTAAAAACGGTAGTATTGCACTCATATGTAGCAGTGCCCGGCCTGGCACCTGGGATCTACAGCGTGTGCAAATAGGGTATAATGGTGTGGTGCTGGCATGCTCTCTATGCCTCGTTCTAAGCACTGGGCCTGAGGTAAAGGTCACAAAGTGACAAATCCCCGCTCCGACGTACATTTCACCATACTTGGCATCTTCAGGAAGTACGTTGGAGCAGGGATTTGTCACTTCCGGGTCCCATGTGATGTTTACCTCAGGCCCAGCACTTAGAACGAGGCATGGAGAGCACGTAAATAAATTCATCAAAGAGTGATCGCCACTCCTTCCTTATTACATAATACAAACACAGTGAGTTTGCCAGCACCGGATCGCAGGGCACAGAAGTACCATGCGATCCTGTTGCGGTAAGTTTCCATGCATGCACTACTTTTGGTACAATGCAATATCAGCCCATTCAAAAGAAATGGACTGGGATTGCACTGTACAGAACTGCATGTGAATCACAGAGGAATTACCAGCCCCTATCTCACTTGTGCGACCTTTGCAACGATTTTACAGCGATTTTTGCCGCGATTTTCCCCGCAATTTTTGCTGCGATTTTGATGCTACTTTAAGCAATGCCTGCGTAATCTTGGGGTTTATGGACCTCAACTCGCATCAAAGTCAGACCAAAGTAGTGCAGAGACTACTTTGGAGTCGCTGCGACTTGAAGTCGAACAGATATAAACGGTACTCATTGGAAATCATGGGGTATGACTTGTCATGCGACTTTGCAGTCCCAAGTCGCAGGACAAGTCACACAAGTGTGAAAGGGGCCTAAAACAACCCTCGGGGGGGGGGGGGTAGAGTTTGTTTTTTCTGCCTCTAAGCACCCTTCCATGTTAGCCTATATGTCTATGCACATACGTTTACAGGCTTTTGGAGGCAGAAAAAAAAATATCACTTGCATGTTCAGGGGATGAAGGTTTTGACAGAAATATGCTCGAAACATCAGGCATGTTTAGCGCTTCAGATTTCATTCATTTCAATGGCCAGAATAAATTAATATTCTGGCCATTTAGATTGCAAGCTCTAACGAGCAGGGCCCTCTGATTCCTCCTGTATTAAATTGCATTGTAACTGTATTGTCTGCCATAATGTTGTAAAGCTCTGCGCAAACTGTTGGTGCAATATAAATCCTGTATAGTAATAATAATAATGGAATGAATAAACACCCCGACGCTGGATGTGCCTAAATGTGTTTGCAAAACGCAGCGTTAAGCTTGGTTTTTATGCTGCTTTTCTCTTGCCAGGAGAAAGGGCATTCAGAAGAGCTGGGCAAACTCCCGGTGCTCATGAGGCCTAGTTAGTATAAAAAAAATATCCAAATGCCCATTTTACTCACCTGAATCCTGCATATGACAACCCTCTTTTCTTCTCTTCAGTTCCTGGGGTAATTCTTCGGGCGTCCACATCAAAGCCTGTAAGATGTAGACATCTCCTATTGGTGGATCCCAGGTCCTCTCACATAGGCTCCAGAGGCAGGAGAACGCATGGGGGGCGGAGAAGGGACCAGTGCCAAAGAACATAACGAGCAGGGAAAATGGCTGGTCCCCAGGGCAGAAAGGTAGCTTGGCTCATTGAGGAAACTGTGACTTTAATCCGTTACAGAAGAGGTGTTTGGAATCAAGACGGAGGCGTAAGGTAACTGATGCACAATTCACTATTTACATTTCATTTTTGCTTGGTGTTGGGCTATAATAGAGGGGTTTAGGTAACCACATACTGTACATTGATGCATAACATCTACTGTCCTGAATGTTAACCAAGCACACTTTGCTGATTGGATATTGACTTGCAGTAAGAAAACGTATTTGCTCATATTAAATAGTAAAAACTGCCAAATCTTTTGCAATAATTGGGAAGTGTGGGGGCAACAATGACATCACAGTGTACCTAGACTTAAATTTACATTTTGGTCACTTTTGGAACAACTTCTTCTTACAAGCAACTCTTATAAACTCCAGATGAATAAGAAGAAAGTGGTAATGGACCACACAATCTTAGACTAGAACATAGACAGACACAGCCGCTTACATATGTAAACAGTAAAAAGTACAGAAACAACGTAATCAGCATACATTCCAAGAACAAATCTCATAAGTACAGACTAGAAATACAGATAAGATTTCACTGATAGACACTGAACTGTGTGTATCCAGCTTTACACTACATATCTGATGATGGTGGATCTGAAGGAGATTGTACAATCAGATTGTATAGTGTATGATCACCTTTACCATTAAAGAATACAGTAAAGTTGTGTAAAAAAATGTTGCTTCATCTTTTTCCAAGTCACACGGAAGCACATTGCATGTCTGTGAATGAGCCTCATAGACAATAATAGGATTCCTCTTGTTGCACATTGTCATAAAATGGCCGAAGTACAACAAATCACACAGGTGCTTCAGGGGACAAGGGCTATACACGATTGTTTAGATTTCTCTTGTTCAGTTTGTGGGCTAAGCAAGAGAAAACCACTGGATTCAAGTACCAATACTAGTTGTATGATGTATACTTACATTTTTATGAAACCCTAAATGTTTCTATGTGTATGGTTCAAACCAGAAGAGTTCCTGTGTGATTCAGTAAGATTATTATTATTATACAGGATTTATATAGAGCTAACAGTTAACACAGTGCTTTACAATGTAAAAGGGAGACAATACAGTTAAAACACAATAAAATACAAGAGGATCAAAATGGCCCTGCGCAGAAGAGCTTACAATCTAATAGGGAGGGGCGGGTAGTACAAAAGGTTCTAACTGTGGGGAATGAGTTGATGGAAGTGGTAAAAGATTAGTTGGAGGCGTGATAGGCTTCCCTGAAGAGATGAGTTTTCTGGGATTGCCTGAAGGTAGCAAGAGAAGGTGATAGGTTGAGGTAGAAAGTTCCAGAGGGTGGGAGAGGCTCTGGAGAAATTCTGGAGACGAGCATAGGAGGAGGAGACGAGGGAGCTTGAGAGTAGGAGGTCTTGGGAGGAACGGAGAGGACGGTTTGGGTGATATTTGGAGAGTAAGATGCAATTTTCAGCCCATTCATTTGAATCTGAGGTTTTTATTTTGTTGCTAAATACACTTAAAAAACAGTTGGGTTGAACAAAAAAGAAAAAACCTCATAGTGTGTACTAGGCTTTATTTTTGTTAGTGGCAACGCAATTACACCCTCTCAGAGTGCATGCTCCACGAGTTTACTGAGAAATGGCCGTTTACTGGGGGCAGCTCCAGCAATCTGAAGTCGTCAATTGACGATGAAACTAGTCGGGTGGTTCCTGGGAAGTGACATAGGAGTGTAATTTGGACGCGGCTGCCATCTTGGAGACTGGAATTATGCTTGTTTGCCTTTTAACTACACGTGTGTTTACATCTACCAGCTTGTCAGTGCAATATCGCTTTTTATTCGTTAAAATATGATTTGATTTACTGCACCATGAGCATTTTCCTTTGTATTTGCATGATCATTCTCATGGTGAGGAGGAGTCTATCTGATATCTGTTGGCGATTACCCCTGCGTGCAATTTATCTGGGCTGGCTTACCTGTGGTCCAGTACTCGTGTACTGTATGCACAGAGGAAGGATTTTATTTGTATGACCCCTGTAATAAGGGTCCTGATGATCTGGTAAGTGGCAATGTGTGCGGGTGATGGTGGTGGCTCACTATCACTTCACCAAAGGTGTGCGCAGCCTATTGCATTAGGGTGTGCACCACAAAGTGCAAACAAACAGGAGTGTGTGTATATATAGATGTCAAAATGGCAGAGGACGGTGTCAGTAGGGCAGAGATAGGTGCCAGTAGTTTATTTTTATTTTATTTATTTATTTATTTTTACAATTGTGTTTTTTTTATTATTTTTTACAATATTATATTTAATTATTAATTTTACAATTGTATTTAGGAGCCCTGCTGGGGGGCTTTGGTGAAATATCAGGGGTCTAAACAGAGACAGAGAAAGAGACTGAGGACGGAGATTCCTCAACCCCTTTCTCTGCAGCCAGGCAGCAGGGAGAATCTGCACAGTACAGGGTGATTAGGGTGTGCCCAGGCACACCTTCCACCCTCGTATTTAAATGTTTTTTATTGAGTTTTATACAGGAAAGATAAACAAATCATCCTCATAATATACAAATAGGTCTCAACCAAGATAGCGAGTACAAATGAGTATAATTCGGCCTCGCAGGGCCGACTTAGTAGCAATGTAAAAGGCAGGATTCACAGATACAAACTGTTAACAAGATAAGACCGTATGGAGGACATCAGAGTTTACTCTTCCTCCCTCATCCCCTCCCCCGAGAAAACTAGAAACCCACCCCTAAGGGGAGCAAGCTGTGGGTAATGGGTTCTCAATGGGGCCAAACAAGATTACAGAATTCCTCCTTCAGTCTTAGATATGAAACACTACTTTCTATACCAGTAAGTGATCTATAGGACTATAGGGGCCTTGAAAACCATTGCTACCAATGATGAAACCCAAAAAATTAGGGCAACAATAGAACAACACCACAATAAAAGCCCGGACTATTAACTAAATAGTTATAGGGACAAGCCCTAGCGTCCGAACCCAGTCCTGGGGCTAGCTCGCGCTGGTCGAGCGCTGACCTCATGACTATAGCCAAAATGGTGAGGAAACATTTAGTTACCAAAGAATAAAGAGACAGTAAGGACGGGGAAAGAAAAGGAAGAGAAAGAGAGGTGAGTAAAGTTGGGCACCAGGGAGCTTATTATGGTATTAAGACATAAATATATCATACCGGCAGATTAAGGTATTTCTTCCAGGGCTCCCAAGCACACCTTCCACCCTATGTACGCACGCCTATGATCTTCACTCTAAGCTGTGGATTGTTGTCACTGTGTCACCTTTTAGGCCTCATACACACGGGCGTATGTTAAAAAATAAGCAAAACGTTGGGCCCGACATCAGGGAAAAATCTGCGTTTTTTTCGGCGTTTTGCATCGGCGTTATAGTGGTTGTCACCCTGTGACAACCACTTTAACCTACAGGTAAGCCTATATAAGACTTACCTGTAGGTGCCCTGCATATCTCCCAAACCTTTACAGTTCAGGAGATATGCAGTGTTCTGCATGTGCCAACATCATTTCGGCACCTGCGCAGTGAAGAAACGGCCTCCATGCCGTTTCTCCACTGACCCTGTGCCATGACTGGCGGCTCCTGCGCACATGCGCGGGAGTGACGTCACGCGACTCCGGCCAGTCACAGCACCGGAGTCATGGCCCCGGAAGGAAGAGGGGCAGAAGATGGATGCCACCAGCACAGGGGACGTCGCAGGCTACGTTTGCAGGTAAGTGGCACATAATGGGCTACTATGCGATGCATAGTAGCCCATTATGCTTCTAATTTACAGGGGACTGTAGAGGAAGTAAACCCCATCTGAGTTTACTTCCTCTTTAATGAGCATTAATGCGCGTTAGTGAGCGCCGGCGTCAATAGTCTGCTATTTTTTAACCTAAAAACATCGGTGTTAGTGAGCGTTTTGCGGCGTCGGCATCAAAAACGGCAAAACGTTACAGGCTTGGAACGCGCTGGCCGTGGGTTCTACTTTCAGCTCACTAACGTGACCCCATCTACAGCTCAAAAATGTTGGCGTTTTTATGGGGCCATTAACCAACATGGAGAGCTGCAAAAAACGCCCAAAAACGCGGCGTCAAAAAATGCCCGTGTGTATGAGGCCTTAAGGACTTTTAATCAACTGGACTCTTTTATCAGCGCTGCGTCTTCATATGTCTAGCTGCAGCAAACTGCCCCACACGATCTCTGTGTCTGCATCTTCTTCCCTGCTAGCCAATCAGCTCAGACGATTTCGTCAGAGGGTTCCTGCTTACTCCTCCCCCGGACCGCACTATGCGGCAGAGAGCAAGTTACAGATGTCATGTGACCAGATGGTATAAAAGAGACAAAATGGTATTTGGGGCACTTATTTTATTGTGTGCTATTCAGTAGATTGTTGGATTTAATGATGATCCATGTGTAGTAGGTAATATGGGTTTAATTATACTAATTATTTCTCCAGGAAGCCACAACTGTAATAAAATATTTTAATATTTGCCTGGAGTTCCACTTTTAGTTTAATACTGAGCTCTCCTATTCCATCTCATCACTATTACCATAGATCTGGAGAGCTGAATTCTGTTTAAATGCAGAGGATATGATTAATTATTAACCGGTGTTCAGCAGAATCTGTTACATGGCCGTGCTTCAAATTTAGAACAAACAGGACTCCACCCAATCCATGGAGACATAGGTATGAGGAGTGATCTGGAAAATCAGACGTTCACACACTGAACACGGGGACAGAGGCTCATGTTTTCCTGTTCTGAATACGATAAGAAACAGATCTATTATAGTCTCTGGGAAGAAGGATCTAAAGGCACGACAGAGAAAAAAAATTACCTGTTAAAGTGTAACTAAAAGGCAAACTTTTTTTTTAACTTTTTATTTTTTTTTGTTTTGTAGTGGAGATGGATCAGAACACCTTTCAGTTTTTATTCCTGTCTCTGCCCCTGTTAGGGAGATTTAGGCCCGGTTCACACAGGGGCGACTTGCGATCCGACTTGAGTTGCCTCAAGTCGGCCCAGGTCGCTTGACACAAGAAATCCCATTGAAGTGAATGGGAGCTGTCTTAATGTACACTACTGAAGTCGTTCCGACTTCAAGGCGACTTCAGAAGAGATTCCTGTACTACTTGGGGGCGACTTCTATCCGACTTGTGCCCATAGAATTCAATGGAAGTTGCCTCCAAGTCGGATCCCCATCTAAACATAAGCGGCTTCACAGTGAAAAGAATAGGATTTTTTAGGGCAACCCCCTCCCTCCCTTCTCTGATTGGCCACAGCAAAGTCGCCTGGCATGAAGTCGTGTTGTAAGTCGCCTCAAGTCGCGCTATAAGTTGCCCAAAGTCGCGCTGAAGTTGCTTTCAAATCGCCTAGCAAAGTCGCCCCGCAAGTTGGATCGCCCCTGTGTGAACCGGCCCTTACCCTCTATATTTATTCTGTTTACCATTATCATCAAAAGTAAAAGAAAATCTTAAATTTTGGGTTAACATCAAATAGTAATAGAGGAGAAATCTTCCAAAGGAGACACTATTTCTGGTGACACACTGGGCTTCCCTCACTTTGGAGGGATCTCCTCTCACTTCTTGTTTGGCTATGGGACAGGAAGTAAAGGGAAATCTCCCCAGTGGGACAAAAAAAAACTGTCAGGGGTTATAACCCTCCCTTACTCTATGGAAAATGAAAAAAAAGGTAAGCGTTTAGTAACTCTTTAACTAAAGCAGTCAGTACACGGACCCCCCACACTAAGATGCTGTTTGATCAAATTAATTGAACTCCCGAAAAAACGTACAAATAATTAATCTCAGGAGGCGTTTGTCTCTTGAGGTTTTGCTGTTGTCCTGCTATTTGCTTCCAATATGACGGCAGACTTGCGGTTCTCCTACACACACACCGCACTCTCCTCTTGTCCAATCACAGAACGCTTTGTATTCTGTAAACCCATTCAGAAGTTACAAAGCGTTCTGTGAATGGGGAGGGAGAGGAGGGACAGTGCAGCTTGTGTGTAGGAGAACTGCTCTCATAAAGCTATACCACGGGCACTAAATGAAAGCATAAATTGTAAATAACAGGCAGGTAACATCTACCTCATGAAATGTAACTATTTGTACCCCAGTAGATTTTTTTTCCTGGAGTTCTTCTTAAAGTCCAGACGCACACCTCCCACCCCGTGTTTCACTTTAACCACTTGGAGTGATTATTACTTTTTTAATACTTACCAATTTCAGATGTCTTTAAGTTGGCTACATTCTTCTTCTTAGCTTCTCCAGCAGGGGGAGGTCCCAGAGGATGCAGAGAATACTGCTGACATGATGGCACCAGTGCTGCTCTCTGAATCATTGGGGGGGGGGGGGGGGGCTGGGGATGGGTCCATAACACATTGCATTCACTAGATGTCCTCAGTCTTCCAGATTGAATAATGGCCAGGATCATTCAACCTAGAAGGCCGGGGACATCTAGTGGTGGATATAAATTACTTTGGGGGCAGCACTGGAAAGGAGGTGAAAATTATAGTGAGAGCTTTTTTGTTTTGTTTTTAAAGTATCTGGGGAACCCCCTTTTTTTTAAAAGCAAAAACAATTTTGCCCTGAGTTAGGCCCCTTTTGCACCAGTGGATCAATCTGGTATGCCTCTCGGTTTTTCAGGGAGACCAGATCGGACCACACATCTATGGTGCGGTGGATGTCAGCGGACATGTGTGAGTCCGCTGTCACCCGCTGGCATCCGATCCGGTCCCCTTAAAACAGACGGATGGCGATCTGCTCCCCATCCATCCGGCGGATCGGATGATAATCCTATGGAAACAGACAAGCAGGGGGCTTGTCTCGATGGACTACTCAGTCTTTTTCTGCCGTCACTTTTCTATGTTTCTATGTTTCAGTCCGTTTCCATCCAACTGCCCCATAGGGAACAGCAGGGCTGTGTCCGTGTCATCTCAGCACAATGGAGAGGACAGGGACCTGTCATCCACCTGCTCAGTGGGGATCAGCTGAGAGATCACCCGCTGAGCAGGTGGATATGCTTGGATGGATTACGCTCCGTCTGAAAGGGGCCTTAGGTTTATAGGGACAATATCTTAAGAGGAAGTTGGAAGTTGCCAATGATAAACTTTCCTTTGGGAAGGCTAGTTCCCTGGCCGTCATGTTGATACTTTAGCTTCAATGCTGACCTGCAACAAGTACAGACATAAGGAGGTCTAACACTTTCCTGACACTAACTGAAAGCATCTTGGTTCTGGGTCCACAACACAGCCAGGGAACTAGCATTTTCAAAAGGAGACCAGCACTGGCAGTCCTCATATTTCCCTCATGTTAGAGTCACTTTAAGCTTGGCCCAACTTTGACTCACAAGTAAATGTAGTGGAACTGATCAATCACTGTGTAAGATTTGGCGGTGTGGATGATACAGATTTAAGACAGCCACACTTGTTGCAATCTTTTTATTTACTACAATAGAAATAATAAGGCTTACATGCACATCACTCATCCAAGACAAGAGCTATGAATCCCAAGACAAGGGTTTTGGGCCCAAGTATAAGGGTTGTAGGCCCAGCAACAAGGGGTGTTAGCCCCGTACAATGGATGTGCTCCCTAGGATAAAACCTGTGAGCTTTGAAACAGGAGTTTGTGGGCCCCAAGACAGAAGTCATAGGCCCTGAGACAAATGAAGTCTTTCATTTTTAATAAAGCAAGGAAGGGTGATAACTCCTGCCAGATTTTTTTTTTTCGCCATCTGTGTCCCATTACAGAGATTTCCCTTCACGTCCTGTCCCATAGCCAAACAGGAAGTGTGAGGAAATCTCTCCAAATTAAGGGAGTTCTTTTGGATCCCCAGGTCCCCAGAATTATGAGGGTTCTTTAAAAATTCTCCATACTTTTTTTACTCAAGTTATATACAGCATATATATAAAAGTTTGGAAACTTTTGAAGACACTTTGTAATGTCCCCATTGGATCCCCCCCCCCCTTACTTTTCTGGGGACTACCCAAAATTTGGGATTTTCTTTTACTTTCAATGATAATGGTAAACAGGTCCAATAAAGAGGGCGCAGACAGCAACAATGCAGCCACCACATTTATGAATTGGTAAGCTGAAATACATTACATTTTGTTTGTGAGTTTAATACTACTTTAACTCTTTTGCCGCCGGGTCCGTACGTCATACGGATCTAATGGCAGGGGGGGGGGGTATTACATACAATCCAGTGGCTGCAGCCACCGGGATTGTATGTGAAACTGGAAGGCAGCCTCCTGCCTGTCAGGTGAGAGTGTTTGGGTGGTGCAGTTACCGCCCAATCACTCTATTGCACACCCCTGGTACCGGTGCCCCGGCATACGCGCGCCCCAGCCATGCTTACCGCACTCCACTTGCACAACTGCGGGCCCGGGACCGTCATGGCAGGTGGCGGCAGCTAAAGGGGAAGGAGAAGATTGGATACATGTCTGCTCTCCTCCCCTTGTAGCTGTGACCTGGAAAGCAACCTCTCTGACATCACTTCTGGGTCAAACTCTTCGTGTCACCGGCTAGCTCGGCCAGGAAATAATGTTTTGCAATGCGATATGCATTGCAAAACATTTCGTGGAGCACACGGGAGACATGCAGGGTCTTTTAGACCCAGCATATCTCAATAAAGAGAATGAAAAAGGCATCACATAGGGGACTATTTAAGTTACCGTAAGTAAAATTTTTTTTTTTGCAAAAAAATAAAGTTACACCCAAACACATAGAATCCCTCCCCAAAAATGTTGAGGCCCCCCACCCCTACATATAAACACACGCACGAATGTAAACACGTGTCGGGGCGTCTACGCATGAAAAGGTTGATTGCGATACACATGTTACATATCACCGCGCAAGCCAGAGTGAGAGCAATAATTCTAACACAAGAGCTCCTCCATAACTTTAAACTGATATGTATAGGGGGCTTCTGAAGCATCGCATATGGAAAATATAGGGTGCTGAAGTTTGACGCCATTTAACGGGGCACACAAAAATTTAAGGCTTGGCATGTTGGGAATCTATTTACTCTGTGCAACCTTGTCTGTTATATTTTACCAAAAATGTGGATAATTTATTGCGTTTGTTTGCCCTAAAATTTACGTTAGTGTGTTTTTTACAGACGTTTTGCATTTCCTAGACCTTTGCGATAATATCATGTGACCTAAAAAATTGGAACTACCACTATTTTATTCTCTAGGGCGTTGATGGCAAACCTTGGCACCCCAGATGTTTTGGAACTACATTTCCCATGATGCTCATGCACTCTGCAGTGTAGTTAAGCATCATGGGAAATGTAGTTTCAAAACACCTGGAGTGCCAAGGTTCGCCATCACTGCTCTAGGGTGTGTGCTTTCCAAAAATATATAATGTTTGGGGGTTTTGTGTAATCTTCAGGCCTAATATGATTTTTTTAAACATGTGTGCAAAAAGCGCAAAAACGACTCTGGCAGCGAAAGGGTTAACTTGCAGATTTGACCCTAAACAGATGCTGGGATTCCAAGGTAGTGCATGTTCTTATTTTATCAATTCCTTTCCTAGACATCTATCTTGAATTTCATATGGGACTAATAATAAATGTAGATTCCAGTTTATACTGTATTAATAGATGTAACAATGTTATTATTAAATTGCTACCTTGGCAAATTTGTACACAAAGCATTGTAATTACTTAATATCCTTCCTTCATACACAGCTGGCATCCTTCATACATCGCCGGTTCCTTAACAAACTTATCTCAATAATTTCCTTGGAGACAAAACAAACACGGTCCCCTTCATGGCTCAGATATGGCTCTTTCATACTTGCAGTTATATGTAAGCATTGTGGCAGTGGGACCCTGTGCTACCTGGAAGATTGCTGCTTTATGCCAGATTTTGGAGAGACAGGCATTCTGATTGCACAGACACATACACTGTGTGCTGGGTTTTTTAGTTGTGACCTGACTATGGCTCAGGGCCCCACCTAACAGACAGGAGGTCTGTGTAAGGGAGTGAGGTGGACTCTCATTCCTCTGCAGGCGTCAGAGGCTGCATGGGGGCAGCTAGAGCATGCATGTCTGCAGGAGGCAGATGTAGTCTGTGAGGCTACTACATGTCAGCACCGAGTTCCTGAGCATTGGGTCTGTGGGAGACAGACCAAGGCCTGAAGCTGAAAGCCTAATCAGGAGAGCTGCACTTACCAGCCAGGAGGGCTGACTACTGTCCATTAGTCAGGAGGGCTGACTATTGTTTACTATCCGGGAGGGCTGACTATCGTTTGTTTCAATGAACAGCACGAAGCTCACAGTGAATAAGCCAGCAGGCTGAAGTGTCTGTTTATACAATGATGGTGGAACCCCCTGTGAGGAAAGATTACTGTGTATTTGAACCTTTCCTTTTAATAAAAATGGGCTGCCATGCCCTTAAAAAACAGTCTTGAGTCGCATGTTTCCTGGAAATCGCATGCACCACTTGAGTTCAAACACCCCACACGTTTACAGGATCCAAACACTAAAGCAACTCTGAATTAACCACTTGTGGACCAAAGGTGTATACTATATAAACCCTGCAGGAAATAATTTAGGATTACAGGGTGTACCTTGGTAAACTCTTTAATATTCCCACTGAACACACTCCAACTGGCAGACATTGTGGCCCTCTCTACTGAGTCAATGTTCAGTGGGTTACATCAAGCACTGGTAGATACAATGCAACAACTTTGTTACACTGTAACTAGCTGAAGCCATTAGCAGGATCTAATTATAATGTAACCATATTGATAGATTTATCCACAGTAACTTTTTGAAATTCTGTTTCATGCTAAATTGACCCTAAAAAGCCATATTTAACTATTTCCCTTTCTTTCTATCTTTTTCTATTTTTCACCTACTTATTTGCTAGTAGTTAGTTTTTATTGATATTTTTTTATTTATATTTTTAAAGGGAAAACAGGTATTGAATAAAAAACCAAATGAAAACTACATGCGTGTTTGTGTGAATTGTATAAAATATACTGTACATTGGAGCATCCTTCCGGGTAATGAAATTTTGTTAGGTTCGTTCTTCTTTTTGTTTCTCTTGTACTTGATTAAATCAGTTCGATCAGCGCTCTCAGCCACTGGGAACAGGTCGGCTGCTGGTTTTCCAGCATGCTCGGACCGGCTGCCATACACATGGACTGAATATTGGCCAGTTTTTGTTGAAATGTCGCCCCACATTTGGCCCGTTTGAATGGGGCTTAAAAGAGAAGTAGGGCCAAAGCTCTTTTTGCCCTACGTCTCCTGTGGGTCACAGTAGTGCACTTAGTTCTGCACTCCTGTGGGCGAGGTACTACTGACAGTGAGCCAAAGTCTTCTGTTGGCTGACATCGCAAAGCCAGTCCAGGCTCTGCAGAGACCCTGACAACGGTGTCAGGATCCACCTATGTGCCTGTCTGGCAGTTGGCGCAGCCTCCTAGAGCAACTCTGAGAGCCTGAGCCAGCCATTCGTGCCCCCTGCACAGCCTGGCACTACAGTTAGTGCTGAAGAGGCAGAGCAGAAAGCAGTGACTGACAGTCATTAGTCTGTGCTCAAAGTTGACCCAAGAACTGAGCAATCAGTGGTCTTTGAACGCTCATTTCTTGGTGTGGAGCTGGCAGGGGACAGTGAATTGATGCTGCATCTACATAGGTGAGTAATGTTTGTTTTTTTGTATCTTATACTTCTCTTTTAGCCGTCAAGCCTTATTGCATCTGGGATCACCTTCAAGTGCAAGATTGTTTTATGCAATAATGTGCAATAAAAGTGATGTGGTAAAATATGTGCCTTATGTGCCCGGAGGGAATATAATTTATGATAAGAAAGGGGGAAGATGAAGTACAATAAGTGTTGCAGCAGGCATGGGCAGAAATGATAAAGGAAGGGAAAGAGAGAAAAAAAAATGAAGGTGAGGGGTAGGGGAAGAGGGTATTGGGGGAGGGAGGAAACTAAGGTAAAGATGGTAGGAATGGAGAATGCGAATAAAAGATGAGGGGGTGGCTTAGGCATAAGGAGAAGATGAAGTTAAAGCAGAGTTCCACCCAAAAGTGGAAGCTCCGCTTATCTGCCTCCTCCCCTCTCTGATGCCACATTTGGCACCTTTCAGAGGGGAGCGGGTACCTGTTTTTGACTGTTACCCGTCCCCACTTCTCACCGCAGGTAGATCCCTCGGAAGTTCGCCCCCTCTCCTCCTTCTTCGCTGCCAGGCCATTCAGAAAATGCAGCACGCTTTGCACATGCACAGTAGGGAACTGGATGGAGTGCCAACATTGCTGGATTCCAGGACAGGTAAGTGTCCTAATATTAAAAGTAGGCAGCTACAGTATGAGTAGCTGCTGACTTTTAATTTTTTTTGCTTGGGGTGGGGGCTTGGGGCTTTGCCCATATACCTGTAAAATTGTGTTTGAGAATTGTTGTTTTCAAAGCATTTGTTTGATTATCTAACAGTCAAAGGGGATGATTCAGCAATTCGATTCAACCAGATAGAGCGAAAAAATTGAAGGACAAAAATAGGAAATTTTTTCAAATCTAATTGGAATGAACAATTCTTAACAACTCTAATGCACATGCCAAAGTTAATGTGGAAGTAACACAATTGTTCTCCAAAATTTGAGACGTTGACAAGGTACTTGAATGAAAAGTCATTATAAATTAGCTGAGTCTGTAAAGGGGCCATCAAATGGTCAGACAAGCAATGTTTTTACTTTCTCGTCTGAACGTTTGGATGAAATTCTACGTGTGTAAGGCCAGCTTTATTCAGTGTGGGGGAGGGAGACCAGAAGGGGAACCTGGCAGATATCTCCCCTGGAGGTCCCTTCTCTCCACCAGGAGAAAAGATGCATTGCCTATGGGCAAGGTGGGGAAGGTAGACTAGCCAGAGGTATCGGTTGGTAAAGTCTTCTTGTATTCCTGGGAGTCTCGGAAGTCAATCCAAGAGGCCCAGTTATGAATTCACGCATTGAGTCTATCTTAGGAAATGTAAATAAGTTCCTCCATAACGTCTGTCTATTCAATTCATATGGTTTCCTTGGTTCATTTTTTAGAGCACTGCCTACAGAAATTTTCAAATACCATTTTTATCTCTTTTGTAAATAAATTCACAATGCTTTCTTCCAGAGACAAAGAGGCTTAAAATCTAGCAATCTTTTGTTTCTCCATTATTTGTTCTATCATTTTGTGGACATTAGAAGATGATGTTGGCCAGATACATTTTTTGTTATTTACTCACCAGATTTTACAAAAATAAAAAAAGCATGTTAACACTTCACATTTCAAACAGCTTTTCTTAGGGCACACTATTGCAGTTTCACAGGTGAATCAGTCAGCAGATAGCGGGTAAACAAATGACTAAGATCTCTTTCACACTGGGGCCGCGGCTGCGTTCTCTGCGTAACGAGCCACTCATTTTAGCGGACGTTTACCACTGTTTAAGCGTCACTTTTCGGCCACTAGCGGCATGCTTTTAACCATAAAGAAGGGATTAAAAACTCCCGTGTTGCTTTTCAGGCGCTTCCGAAGCGCTGGCCATTGATTGCAATGGGCAGGGGCATTTTGGGAGTGATGTAGACAGTGCTCCCAAACCGCCCCAAAGATGCTGCTTGCAGGACTTTTTTTTCCCGTCTCGCAAGCTCACCGCCCAAGTGTGAAAGCACTCAGGCGGCATGGGAGGCAGTTTTCAGGCGCTTTACAGCCGTTATTTCTAGCGCTAAAACGCCTGAAAACTGCCTCAGTGTGAACGGGGCCTAAACCTGGGGCTTCCAAGTGATTAAATCTATTTACCCAACTGCTTATTGACACAATCCACATTTGCAACACACTGAAATTAACCACTTGCCGACCGTGTAACGTAGTTACACGTCGGCAAGTGGCACCCATTGTTGTGGGAGGACGTTATATAACGTCCTCCCACAATCGCGCTCCCGCGCGCCCCCTGGGGCGCGCACCTGGGAGCATCCGTGACCGCCGGGTCTAGGAGACCCGGCGCATCACGGATCCCGGTAAATGGCCGCTTGGAGCGGCCGTTTACCATGTGATCGCTCCGTCAAATGACGGAG
>BLSH010214068.1:433323-450079 GCA_018402905.1 Glandirana rugosa | reverse complement strand
GTAAAAAACACAGAATTTACGGTTTTCTTTTTTTTATATATCTATCTCACACATATATAACATACGAAACAGGGCAAATTGTATTGTGTTTTACTATTTTTACTACCCAAGATAATAATTTTTCTTATATAGTCTTTCAAAGGGGAAACGTTACAAAATAAAGAGACCTCGTAGTTCGGATCGGGATGTGTTCGTTACTGTACAAAAGAGGGTTTTCTAAATTGATGAACAACAGGTAGTGGGTTAATTGTCGGGGAAATTGGTGAACTGTTGACCCGTGAATTTGGGGGAAGGATTGGTCTGGTTGTACAGTGTAGTATGACTGAATAATTGTCATTCAAAATGTGAGAGCACTGAAAGCTGAAAATTGGTCTGGTTAGGAAGGGGGTTTAAGTGCCCAGTTGTCAAGTGGTTAAAGGGGCTGTTAATTGGGTGATGGACAACAAGTAGTTAAATCTTTTGGGAGAAAACATGTCATTGCTTGTGTAGGGCTAGGCTTGATGCTCCAGAGAAATAAAACATTGCAAAGGGGAAACTTTCTGATATATTCTTTTTAATAATAGAACCCATCATTTTTATCATTTTGTGTTATGTTAAACGGGACAAAGCATACAATATATACACACTCTATCTATATATTTTTTTTCTTTTGGCATTTAAGACACAAAAAATGAAATATTTCTCAGGATGACAATATCATAAAAAAAACCTTGTTGGTTCCAAAACCAAATATATGTAATCATTTAGTATCATAAGCACTATCCAAACTATTGATAAAACCATAGGCCTCCTGGCTAAGGTGTGACACCTGAAGTGGTTATTAATCACAAGAAAGATACTATATATAATGCAAAAACAAAATGCCATAGAACATAACAGTCTGTCTTAAAAATAGAAACACAATAAGGCTGAAATGGTGGTTATGGTTGTTAAAATATGTGACACTGAACCTCATTTATTATGCTTTTCTTTTTCTTTTTTTTTTTTGCTTTTTTTCCCCTTTTATTGGTTGAACTAGATGGACTTGTGTCTTCTTTCAGCCAGACTATGTAACTATCTATGTACAATGTTAACCACGCCGTCATCTGGCTTGCGGATCGTGAGCGTGCGCGAACCACCGGAGGCTCACTGTGTTCCTGGGGAGCCAGGGAGCGGCTAGGGCGGACTTGATCTCCACTGGCTACCCGTGATGGCTCCCCTGCAGTGACAGAAAGGAGGTCCGTGTATGGAAACATGGATCTCCGTTCTGACAGAGGGGGAAGGAATGTGATTGCAGGCTCCCTGTATATGGGAGCCACAATCACTCTCCTCCCCTACTCAGCCCAGCCCCCATACAGTTAGTAACACACACAGGCGATGCAGTTAACTCTTAGGCCCCTTTCACACTGGGACCGCCCGATCGTCAGCGATAAACCGCCGCTAATTTAGCGGCGATCTACCACTGTAATAGCAGCGCTATGACGCAGCTATTCGGGTGGCAGCACAGCACTTTTAACCCCCCCCCCCCCACAAGGGGTTAAACAGGGGTTAAAAGTGGTGGCACTCAGCGCTCCCGGAGCGGTGTACAGCCGCTACGGGAGCGCTGCCCATTCAATCTAATGGCAGGAGCCACATTCCTGAAAAATCATGCTTGCAGGAGTTTAGTTTTACTCCTGCAAGCGCACTGCCCTGAGCCGCCCCAGTGTGAAAGGACACACTGGGTTGAATGGGGAGACGCTTTACAGGCGCTATTTTTAGTGCAATAGTGCTTGTAAAGCGCCCCAGTGTGAAAGGTGCCTTAGAGTGCCCCCCCAGGTTAACCCCTTCCAGTAACCCCTGCCAGTGGCATTTACACAGTAATCAGTGCATGTTCATAGCACTGATCGCTGTATAAATGTCAATGGTCCCAAAAAAGTGTCAAAATGGTCCGACATGTCCCGCGCAATATCGCAATATGCAGTTACAGCAAACAGTTTTTTCTTTTGGAGATTAAGAGCTAAAGCCGATCATTGTAAGCACCCCTGTCAGTGTTACGTGGTTTGTCTCACCCAAATAAACTGATACATCAGGAAGAGAATTTATTCTTTTGATAAACAACAGACTTACTCGCTGGATCACCAGCTGAAAATAGAAGAAAGTAAGCCTCAAAAATGGAAATTAAATGCAGCCATCACATCTAAGAATTGGTAAGCTGCAACATAATAAATGTCTGCTTTTGGGTTTAATACTACTTTAAGTGCCAGCTTGATGAATTGGTGTCTTTTAGCCCTCGTTTACACTGAATGCGGGTTTGAAATCGTGCAAGTTCAGCTGAACTCGCACGATTTCAAACCTGCATTTAGTGCCAGTTCGGGGGCGATTTGAAAGACATCTGTGCGGGTTGCACAGATGTCTATTGAAATCGGCACCAAAAATAGTGCAGGAAGTACTTTTGGAAATCGATGAGGTGCCGCAAAGTCGGCATCGCACTGATTGGGACAGTGCGGTTGCCGGCAATAGGCTGCGATTTGGCATGTGATTTGACATGTCAAATTGTGCCGATGTGAACGGGGGGCTTAGGGTTTGTACACACTACACCTGGCCCTCCTGTTTTCAAATCTCTTCAGCAGACCATAGGTTATACGATATAGATTATGCGAAAATCGGTTGATTCCCTACCGTAGAGTTATTGTGTTCTCCTGGCTTGGGTGTGCGCGGGGAGCCATCCCTACCTGGAGAATGCAGTGACTACTGCTAGCGGCTTTGGCCCAACAATTGCGTCCTAAAAATCCGACATGCTGGTTGTACCCAAGTCGATCGATGGATTGATTTGAATATAATCAGCCTGCCCATAGATGGATCGAATCTCGACTCGATCCATGTATGGCTGGCTTTATACTGGCCTGCTATTATTGGGTAAGGTGAAAGAGCCAAATTTTATTGTCAGCCAGATGCTTAAGGTGCAATTGTTTTTAACAGGATATAGCTCAGGGGCAGCCCGTCCATTAAGGACGCACGCCCCTCCCCCCCGTCCATGCGTCCGGCCCCTTTCAGGATGCCGCAGCATGCATTCCGACGGGGAGGGGGGGTCTTTTTTGAAGCACCGATTAGAGCAAGAGGCTCGGGGAGCAGAGAGTGCGCTCTCAGCCCACTCAGGTGTGTTGCAACAGCGAATTAATATTTGAGCTGCGACATTCAAATGGTTGGGTCAGGATTTGGTGTAAACAACATGAAAGCATGGATCCATCTTGCCTTGTATCAATGGTTCAGGCTGGTGGTGTAATGGTGTGGGGGATATTTTCTTGGCACACTTTGGGCCCCTTAGTACCAATTGAGCACCGTTTAAATGCCACAGCCTACCTGAGTATTGTTGCTGACCATGTCCACCCCTCTATGACTACAGTGTACCCATCTTCTGATGGCTCCTTCCAGCAGCATAATACACCATGTCACAAAGCTCTATTCATCTCACCACTGATGATTGGACATGACAATGAGTTCACTGTACTCCAATGGCCTCCACAGTCACCAGATCTCATCCAACAGAGCACCCTGGGATGTGGTGGAACAAACTGCAGCAACTGAGTGATGCTATCATGTCCATATGGACCAAAATCTCTGAGGATATTGCCAACACCTTGATGAATCTATGCCACTAAGAATTAAGGCCGTTCTAAAGGCAAAAGGGGGTCCAACCCAGTATTAGCAAGGTGCACCTAATAACGAGGCCGATGAGTGTGTGGGCCATGGTGTGCTAACTAACTTTATGTTTCTAGTACATCATGGCAACATGGTGAAAGAGCAGAAATATAACAGCCAAGCAGACAAATAGAGCGATGACAAGATTTCTGCTTGGAACTGAATAGTGATAACACTAGCTTTGTCAAAACATTACAGAAGGTCAAAGCAGTCACATGCACAAAAATTCTGTTATTGTGCAATGAGATACAAAAGTATTAACACTTGGAGCTTTCAGCTGAAGCAAAGCCCCATACACCCAGGCCAAATGTTGGAAAACATCCGCTGGTTAAAAAAAACGGCCGATATTCAACCCTTGTATATGCCACCCTGTCCGACAGAAGCCGGCCATTTGGAAAGCCAGCAGCCTAGCAACTCCCGATCAGTGCTCTCAGCCAAGGGCCATCCCCCCGTCAGAACACAACAGCTCAGCAGGGGACATCGCTGTACTAACTTCGCATAGTTAGTACAGCGGCTCTGCTGACTGGAGCTGACAGTTTTGTTAGTTCAACCAAGGGAGTTGAATAGAAAAAACTTACAGTGTGTACCAGGCTTTCAGCTGGGTCTAAATTTACTGAATACGTCCAGCAGTTTATAAACAGAGTTTATGTAACATGGAAAAGAAAAAGACCAAGTGGTCCATCAAGTCTGGCCATTTTTTTTTTAAATTTATACATGATTTGTATTTTTTTTTAGTTAACTTTTTTGAGTATAGACCTATGTTTGTCCCAAGCATGTTTGAATCAACTTAAGCCTCGTACACATGGGTGCAACGGTTGTACAACCAAACGTCCAACTTTGGACCAAGTTGGATGTTGGCTGTTGTGTCTCGCGTATTGACGTGCAATCCAAGACCAAGCCTAACGTGGAGACGTGTTACGAGCGTATAACGAGGAAGTTCAGGTGCATGTAATTTGTGAATTAGGAACGTAGGTTTCCCAGAATGGACACTTCTGGACATTCCTGACTTCTGAGCATGCCTGTTTTGCACGTACATCTTGTTGGACCAACTTCTCTGTGCATGCGGTACAACGGTCGTACAACCGCTTGTTGTACAACCAAAGTTTTCTAGTCTGCTCATCCAACCTCGGTTGTACAACGGCTGTTGTAATCACGCATACTAACGGTCGGATGATCATACAACAAGCTGGTTATATGACCGCTGTTGTACAACCGATGTACCGTGTGTACGGGGCTTTACTGTTCATTGACTCACTACCTCTGCTGGACATCTTACTAATTAAAGTAAGATGTCCCCCTTTACTTACCGGAGCCAAAAACTAACCCGCAGCAGGGGCAAGCCTCGCAGCTCACCTGAGCTGCTCCGGTCCTCATTGGCTGGATTGATAGCTGGGGAGCCATTGGCTCCCACTGATGTTAATCAAGTCCAGTGATCTGGGAGTTGAGTCCCACTGTTTGTTTGAATACACGCAACAGCAGGACTTGGGACCGCGCCTGCACGGGTGACCCCAGGGAAGTGTGGTGGTCACTCAAGAAGAGGAGGAGCCTGGAGCACCACTGGAGGACCCCAGAAGATGGGGTTAGGGGCCACTCTGTGCAAAACCGCTGCACAGAGGAGGTGAGTATGACATGTTTGGTATTTTTTTTTTTTAAAAAGGGAGTCTTTAGTATCACTTTAGACACTGGACTACACCTTTGTCATTGGCAGTGAGTGCTACAGACCCAGCAATAGCGGCCAAGGAAGCACAAAAACTTAAATTCTGACCCGGATGCTCACTTTGCCTTTGCAGTTGGTAATAAAAGCAGTAAATACTATAAAAGAAAATGACTGTATGTAGTTAAGACATTTCTTCCTGTGCTAGTAGCGCACGTGTGTGCTAATTACAGCTATTATTATACTGCTTTCTTTGTCCTCTGTAGGTGCAGCACCACCCAGTTTGACAGGTAACATGATATCAACTTCCAGTAAAGCCGGTGATAGTCAGACAGATATGGGATAGGGAGGAGAGTATATGTTTGACTTTGAATCATCAGATCACCTAGGAACAGGTGTGATCCTCACCCAACAACGACAACAGTCCGCTTGTGTAAATCTGACTGTTTTTGTTGCCAGAGAGGAGAAGATCGGGCCTGCTCATTGTGCAATTGTGAGAGCCCACTGAAGATGCTCACCAATACCACCTAGGTCAGTGATGGGAAACCTTGGCACCCCAGATGTTTTGGAACTACATTTCCCATGATGCTCCTGCACTCTGCAGTGTAGATGAGCATCATTAGAAATGTAATTCCAAAACATCTGGGGTGCCAAGGTTCCCCATCACTGACCTAGGTGCATAAAACGAACCACTGATTCCAAGATTTGCTTGAAAATGACATCACAAATTGCCACTTATGGCAACACAAGATTAAAAGAAAGATTGATTAAGAGGTACACATCATAGTCTCCTGCTCTCCTCTACAGCTCTTCTGTTTATTTTACTCAGATATGTCCAGATGGAAGCAAGCATGACAATAAATAAAATGTAAAGAGGTGCACAGTAGATATCAGCATTTGTATGGAAAATGCTAACAGTGTCCTTTGTTAAAATGTCCACTTTGAATGATCTATGCAAAAAACAGGCCATTACCCTTGACTCCTTTTCAAATTGATTTGACTTGGTCCTTGGGAGGGGGGGTCAGCCATACTGCAAATACGCAAATACTGACAGTAATTCTTGACCACATGAGTGACCATCGCCTCAAGGGAGAAGAGCTCCACATTCCACAAATGCTTCATGTATTGCAGTTCCAGCTTCTACAGACACATCTTGCTGCAACAACAGTCACTTGGCCAGTACACAGGTCACTGACCACCAGTTCAATGAAACCAATAGCTGAACTTATTCAGTGCTACAACATGAAAGAGAATTTTGCAACACATCCTTTATGGAAGAAGACAGCTCAGCAATATATTTGTTGCTTAATGGAAAAATCATTGTAGCTATGGACTCCTTATCACAAATTAATCTATAGAAGTGGAAACATCTCGGTAAGCACCAGCTTGGGATCCAGGGGCTAGAAATCCATTATCCAAAGAGAAACGCATTTGTATAATAAAATATCACAGCGTGCAAGGGCAATAATGATGTGTGAAGTGTTGCAATATACGGCAACTAGATTTGAACTTATTGTAGTCAGATTAGTGAAGAGATGATTTCTGAATGGCTGCCATTATCATTGCTCTTTTCACTTTCTGGTAGTAAAATCCCCATTAATAGGACAGATGACTTCTTTATTAATTCTAATTATTATATCAGCAAATACATATCCCCCTTCCTATAAATACACAACTGAGTTATACACAGTGGTAGAAACACTATATTACAAAAAGTATTGGGACGCCTGCCTTTACACGCACATGACTTTTAATGGCATCCCAGTCTTGGTCCGTAGGGTTCAATATTGAGTTGGCACTCCCTTGCAGCTATAAGAGCTTCAACTCTTCTGGGAAGGCTGTCCGCAAGGTTTAGGAGTGTCTATGGGAATGTTTGACCATTCATCCAGAAGCGCATTTGTGAGGTCAGGCACTGATGTTGGATGAGAAGGCCTGGCTTACAGTCTCCGCTCTAATTCATCCCAAAGGTGTTCTATTGGGTTGAAGTCAGGACTCTATGCAGGCCAGTTACGTTCCTCCACTCCAAACTCACTCATCCATATCTTTATGGACCTTACTTTGTGCACTGGTGTGCAGTTATGTTGGAACAGGACGGGGCCATCTCCAAACTCTTCCCACAAAGTTGGGAGGATGAAATTGTCCAAAATGTCTTGATATGCTGACACCTTAAGAGTTCCCTTCACTGGAACTAAGGGGTCAAAACCAACCTCTGAAAAGCAACCCCACACCATATGATTTGGACCAGTGCAGAAGGCAAGGTCCATAAAGACATGGATGAGCGAGTTTGGGGTGGAGGAACTTGACTGGCCTGCACAGAGTCCTGACCTCGACCCAATAGAACACCTTTGGGATGAATTAGAGCACAGACTGTGAGCCAGGCCTTCTCATCCAACATCAGTGCCTTACCTCACAAATGCTCTTCTGGAAGAATGGTCAAACATTCCCATAGACACTCCTAAACCTTGTGAACAGCCTTCCCAGAAGAGCTGAAGCTGTTATAGCAGCAATGGGTGGGCCAAATCAATATTGAACCCTAGAACCCTAAGACTGGGATGCCATTAAATCCATGTGTGTGTAAAGGCGTCCCAATAATTTTCGTAATATAGTGTATGCGGCAATCTGTATTTGATGACTACAGCTGTTGTATTTCAATATTGTTAAATCTGCAGTGCTAACCTTTCACTATGGATTAGTGGGCAAACATCATAATGCTGACGTATGCAGACATCAGTCCTAGCCTAGTCCTCACTTAATTCATGGTACCTTCTCTAAAGAATGTCATACCATAGCCAGTGATGTATGTGAAAGCTGACTTGACTTGCTCACTGAAGCTCAATGGAAACATGCCTTGACAATCATCCTTCGTCATTTTACACCCTGCTGGGCACACGCTGTACACAGCTGGGAAGAGGCAGTAGTTGTTATACCAAGTCTGACAAATGCTGGTTTATCCAGTAGCTTAGTGACCATACCACATGCCAATTTTTCTATATACAGTACATGTATGCATTATCAAGCTACTGTAGCACAGCCTCCATGGTAAGGCCAGGCTAAGTTCATACTCAAGCAATAGGACAATTCTTATGATAATTTTCTCATCTTATCGCTAAAATTCTATCATAATATAATATATAGACAAAACCGTTAGGCTACTCATTAAAAAAAACTGCTGTTAAAAGAGGCATTAAACCGGAAAGTAAACATTTATTATATTGCAACTTACTAATTCTTACATGTGATGGCTGCATTAGTTTCCACTTTTAGCCTAGGTTCACACCTACGCGTTTAGTGCATTTTGCAATTTGCAGAAACGCGCTACAATCCATTTCACATGATTTCCTATGGTACACGCTCACATCTATGCTTTTCTCAGCCGGTGTGTTTTTGGAAAGGGTCAGTGACTTTTTTTCTCACAGCAGATTGCGTTTTGTGCGTAATAGACATCAATGGACCCCCACCAAAAATGCAAGTGTTGCGTTTTTGATGCGTTTTTACATTTGCTTTGTGGGGTTTTTTTTTCGTTTTTCAGGTTGGCGGTGGCAGCGGGCGTCATGATTGACGATGGATCTACATCAGGGGACATTACTCTTTAATATTTTAATAAAGGACTTGTCAAAAACTCCTGTTGTGTCTTTACTCACTTTTTTGGTGAATGGGTAGGGGGGCTGGGATCTGGGGGCCTCCTTGTTAAAGAGGACTTCCAGATTTCAATGAGCCCCCTGCTTGCAGACCCCCACAACCAACTGGCCAGGGTTGTGGGGAAGAGGCCCAGAGCCCCCCCCGCCCCAAAGCACCCCCCCCATATTGTGGGCATGTGGCCTGGTATGGTTCAGGAGGGGTTGCTCGCTTATCCCCTCCCTTTCCTGACCTGCCAGCCTGCATGCTCGAATAAGGGTCTGGTATGGATTTGGGGGGGGGGGAGGTAACGCTGTTTTCTTTTATTGCCTGCTGACAGCTAAATGTATAAAAAAAAGAGTTGCCAGCAATAGAAAAAAAGCTCCTAGAAGCTGTTATTATCATTTTTTTCTGCTCCTAGAAGCTAAATAGTGTTATCCTATGTGTCCATGCACACTACCTTAAGCTATTAGCATTTTTTTTAGCTTCAGCTTCTGGGAGCAGGATACAATAGCTTTTGCAGAGTTTCTTCCAGCAGAAAACACGCTGAATGCTCCTAAACACTCCTAAACGCTGCTAAGCACGTTATTTGTGTGTTTTTTATTCTTTATAAGCTAATGCTCCTAAATGCTACTAAAACAATGCTATTACCAGCGTTTTTCATGCAGCATTTTTTCCAGCGTTCTTTTTAGCTTAAAAAATGCTAGTGTGCATGGAGCCTTAGGCTTTCTTTCTTCTATTTTCATCTGGTAATCCAGCCAGTAAATCTGCTGTTTTTCAACAGAAAAATTCTCTTGTGGTTACAGTGAAGAGACAAACCATTTAATACTGGCAGGGGTGCTTAAAGTGTTACTAAAGCCAGGAACCTGCATTCACTATATCAGATCTGCCACAGTACACACAACGTGGAAATGCAATTCGTTTAGTAAATATAAACTGCTAAATACTTTTTCTCATCAGAAGTACATAGCAGACTCATGACTTCTGTCATTGTCCAGCTGAGTATTGGTTAAAGCTTGTAGGAGAAGTTTCCATCATACTCTGATTGTCCTATGAGGCTGCATGACCCTTTACCCTCTGTCTGGACAGTGCTAATTGGCCTTGTACTGATCACATGCACTCTTCCCCTCAAAAAAAAAAAAACTTTCTAGCAATACACACCAAACTGAGCATTTGCAGAGTGCCCCCAAGGCGCTGTACTATTAGCAGATGGACTGGGGACTGTGGAAGAAGGGGAGGATCAAAGAAGGCAGGATCAAGCAGCCTTTATACACAATGCAGAGGATTAAACCATTAGGTTGCACCGTGAATATAACAAGCATGCTTTACTGCATATACAGACTGATTTTACTGTTGTGGGTTTAGTAACACTTTAAAATGATTAGCTATTATTTATGTAAAACCTTTAAAAGTAAAGTTACAGGTATTGGGGGGGCTCTCTAGGAGGTAAAAAGAGCAGGAATTTCCAGATTTACCAGAAGCGCCTTTTAATATTGCACTAATAAGGAAAACTTTTGGTACAAAAAGTATCTCTATGAGGTCTGAAGGGTACCTGTTTTATATTTTGATATTTTTTAATATTTCAAATTTTCATATGAAAGGTTTTACTATGACAATACATTTTGCTTTCTTATCCTGTAAGATTGCATTTTTGTCTAGCACCGTACACCAATTTATTTGCCCTCTACAATAAAATATATTGACCTTACAGGGCCATAAGCCAAATTTCCACTTTAATACATTAATGGTCATACATGGTACATTCCACAGGTAAATCTGTTATAGCGGGAAGGCATTTTTCTAAGCCCCGCTGACTTCCTGGGCAGTACTTCAGTGAAAGAGATTACAGGAACAGCTCATTCCATTCTAAAGCCATAACACACAAACTATGCTAGGCTTTATCACAAACGCAATGGCAAATGTCTCAAGTTTGAGAAATGGGGAACTTTTTCGTGAACATGCCTTTTATATAAGAAATGTATATACAGATAACCAGCGGTTAAGGATTATGAACATTGAATACAACATTGTGCTTAAAGTGGAGTTCCACCCAAAAGTGGAACTTCCGCTTTAAGGGAAGGTGACCCCCGACATGCCACAATTGGCATGTCATTTTTTGGGGGGGTGACCAGGGACTCTGTTTTCACAGGGTCCAGGTCCACTTCCTCCCCTGGAGCCGCGGCTCCAGGAAGGAAGTCCACCTTCCCCCCACCCTCTCGGCGGTCACAGGTCCCAGAAGATACACTGGCCAGTCACAAGGCGCAGCGCGACTCGCGCATGCGCAGTGTGCGCCCGGCTTTGAAGTCAAAGCGGGTGCCCACACTTATGATGCTGGCGCCGCTGAGGACAGGGGGGCGAAGAGCGAGCCTCGGGCGACCGCATCGCTGGTGCAAGGACAGGTGAGTGTCCGATTGTTAAAAGTCAGCAGCTACACTTTTTGTAGCTGCTGCCTTTTACATGGGTAGAACTCCGCTTTAAAGTGACTTTGTTATCATATATGAATATGTAAAACTTTGTGAGCTACTATGCTAATCCAGGGAAGCTGCCACCACTTCCCACACTTCCTAAACATGTGAATAGACAAAAATATATATCAAAATAAGTCCAGCGCTAAATTAAACATAAACATATCCCATAGGGATATAAAGTGCAATACTATAAATGATGATAAAATTAAGTGCAAATGTGCAAAATTCCTCCACGGAGTGTCCTCATATAGATCAAACAATACCATTTATAATAAAGTGCACTGTGCAAAATGTCCTTAATTATATCAACCAATAGTGAGAACAGCGTGCTAGTCCATTATATGAATAATAAAACCAAATATAGATGAAGCGATCTCTCCACAATCATCCACCTCTGTGTTTATCCTCCAAAATCCTTGTGCCCCCTCCACCGGTTGTGCCCTCACCTTATAGGCTTTGTAAATGATTAATCCTCTGGAACGTTCCTCCTAGTACTCCTCCTCCTCCTTACAAGCTGCCCATGAACTCCAATCACATTGATCACCTTTTGATATGATGTCTCCTTAATGCTGCCCGTGAACTCCAATCACATCGACCACCAGAACTGAAGAGAAAGATCTGTTCTTGGACAGCCACAGATACCTTTGTCTTTTAGAGCCAATGTAGAAATATGGCCATTACAATGTTGGATAGGGAAGGAGGTGACTGGAAAATCCAACCAGTCTGTCAAGGACTGCTTATATAATTCATCTTACATAGACCCCTTAAAGTGGTTGCCAACCTGTGACAACCACTTTCACCTACAGGTAAGCCTAGAACAAGGCTTACCTGTAGGTGCCCTGCATATCTCCCAAACCTGCACGGTTCAGGAGATATGCAGTGTTCTGCATATGCCAACGTCATTTTGGCACATGCGCAGTGAAGAAACGACCTCTGTGCTTCTCCACTGACACTGTGCCGTGACTGGCGGCTCCTGTGTGCATGCGCGGGGGTGACGTCACGCGGCTCCAGCCAGTCACAGCACCGGAGTCATGGCCACGGTAGGAAGAGGGGCAGAAGATGGACACGGCCAGCACAGGGGACAGCACTGGACATCGCAGGCTAAGTTTGCAGGTAAGTGGCACATAATGGTGTGCCCATTGTAGACCATTATGCTTCTAATTTACAGGGGACTGTACAGGAAGTAAACCCCATCTGGGTTTACTTCCTCTTTAAAGTGGTTGTAAAGGTAGAAGGTTTTAATTGAATTAGGCTAAAAAACCTTCTGTGTTCAGCCACCCCCCCGCCACCCTAAATACTGAGTCTCATCTTGATCCAGTGCTGTGCCTGAGAGGAGTGGCTCTCTTTGCTCTCTCTCCTCACTGGACATAGAGGTAGCAGCAGGATCCAGTAATTATATCTCCCTGTAACAATCCTTCTTGGAGTTTTGGGTGCCCCTGGACCTCCTTTGCATTTTACAGTTTCTTTTGTTGCATTCCATATAATATAAAATATCAAATAAATTTACTAAATCCACCAATGAGAGTGGGGCACCCTCAGGATGGCCACAGCAGGTCTGTAGACCCCGGAATTCAAAAACAGATATTTTATGAGTTCTCCAGAGATACAAGAAACTTTCAGATGGTTTAACTCTCCATCGTCCACCAATGAAATATCAGCTTTGGGTGGTCTGACTGTTTACAATCTTGTGACGTACGCAATAAGATTTTAATAAGCTATACGTGTTTTTAGTTTATAGAAAAGAAAACATGACTTTCCCTTCCTCCTGGGACACAGTGACCTAAAATAAATAGTCCTGTTCATTTACAGACAGATATGACTTGCCAGGGGCGCATGCGTCACCTATTATTATCTGCACCTCCTTTAGGCATGCTGTTTAAAAAGGTTCAACCCGTTGAACTAGAATTGGCAACAATAGGAGGAACAAAACACCAAACATGAAAAACATTAAAAAATGAATGTCACTCTTTCACTTTCATCCAACATCAACTGCTAACAAAACTGTCCAAAAATTGATACTTCAGTTTTAGATAGCTGCTGATTTATCCATCATTTTCTCGCATCTCCTGTGGTAGAGGGACTTCTGCTCACCCAAACCTGGATACTTAGGTAGCCCATTTTTTTCATTCAACCAGTGAGTTGAACAAAAAAAAAACGACCCGATACATTCAATCATTTGAGGTGGATGAGGGAATCCTCCCTGCTGTGTCATTGTATTCTGACAGTGCGGAGACTTCCCCACCGCCAGAATACACTGATCAACGTTGCAGGCTAAAGCCTGCAGTGCTGATCAAGCAGAGAGAATCCAACAGGACGGTTGCACAGAAGTTGATCGGTAGAATAACTTCTGGACAACCACAGTACCCATACATGGATAGAAATTCAGCCAGTTCAGTAGGGTCCCTACTCAACCGGCTGACATTTGATCCATGTATGGCCGGCTTTACTTCTTCTGCTGCAAAGGAAGTCTCCATCAAGGACTTTATATCTTAAAGCTGAACTCCGAGATTTAAAAAAAAATAATCCTCTGCAGTGCCACCACACTGCAAGAGTTATATGCCCATTAAATATAGAGATAAAGAGATATACTGTAATACTTACATTATTCTTCACTCTGACAGCCATCCACTATGCTGTGCAATCGGTCCCCCACAATCTCATCCCTAGGGCACTCCGGCCAAGGGTTGCACTCTGATGTGATCACACTTTCACACTGAGGCAGTTTTCAGGCGCTTTAGTGCTAGAAATAGACTCTAAAAAGCGCCTGAAAAGCGCCTCCCATTCATTGTGTGTCTCTTCACAACGGGGCGGTGCGCTTGTGGGACGTTATTAAAAGTCCTGCAAGCAGCATCTTTGGGGTGGGTTGGGAACGCTGTATACAATGAATGGGCAGCGCTTCCAAAGCGCCTGAAAAGCAATTTGAAAGCGCAGCAAAACAGGACCTTTTACCTTTCTTTTAAGATAAAACTGCCCGGCTAGTGGGCGAAAAGTGCTGCTAAAACACTGCTAAAGCGCCACAAAAAGGAGCGGCGCAGCACTGTGCAGGGAGCCTAATGTAGGACCAGTACTTGTAGTCCTGCCCACAACCCAGAGCATCAGAGATAACAGAAGAGCATTGGAGCCTGCTGGGGTGAGGAATAAGGTAAGTTTTACAGCTTATTCCCCACCCCCTAGACTTAACAAGCAGTTAACGCTTGCAGTTTGTAGTTTTTTTACAAAAATCCCAGAGTTCAGCTTTAACACACATAGAAAAACACCAACAAGGATCGTGAGACCTTAAGAATTACCAGCAACACGTTGCTTTGAAACTTTGAACCAACAAGGCATGTTGCTGATAACCCCCTGAAAAGAAAAAAAAAATCAGGAAAAATAGAAATCTCCAACTTTAAAGTGGTTCTAAAGGCTAAAGTTTTTTTTAAACTAAAAAACCTTCAGTATGCAGCTCCCCCTGCAACCCCCCCCCCCACATTATATTTACCTGATCTAGATCCAGTGATGTTCTCTCTGCTCTCTTCCCCCTCATTGGCTCAGGCACAGCAGTGGAAGCCCTTGGCTCCCACTGCTGTCAATCACAGCCAGTGAGGAAGGAGCCAAGCTGCACTTTGTGTGTCTTATGGATGCAGACAGCCAGCTCAGGAGCAAGCACACTCAAGTGCCCCCATAGCAAACCACTTGCTCTGGGGGCACTTGGCAGGGGGAGGAGCCAGGAGTGCTGGCAGGGGACCCGAGAAGAGGTGGATCCAGGCTGTTCTGTGCAAAACCACTGCACAGAGCATGTAAGTATGACATTTTTGTTATTTAAAACAAAATGAACATTTACAATCACATTTAAAAAATGAAATCTTACTCCTCATAAGTTTGAACCTCTAAAGTGTAGCTTAAAGCGGTTATACACCACTGGCCTTTTTTCCCCCTGCAAGGTAAAGTTATAATTATTAGTTATCTGACACTTACCTTAAAACAAAAGCTGTTCCAGCGCCACAATGTCAGCCGTTTCCATCTTCACCCGTCTTGCTTCCAGATTCGCAGGCTCTGGCTCTGTGACTGGCCGGAGCCGCGATGACATCAGCACAGGGCTCGGAAGGAACGGCACAGGTAGCCGCTCCTTCAGAGTGCATGCGTCAGTGATGTCACTGGCTGCATGTAATGTAAATATCTCCTAAACTGTGCACATTTAGGAGATATATTACACTACCTATAGGTAAGCATTATTGTAGGCTCATCTATAGGTAAAAGTCAGTAAGGCTACTTTCATACAGCACGGGCAGCCGGGGTCGCGGTAAAACCCCGCTAGTTTTAGCGGAGTTTTACCAGCGATAGGGCTCCGCTATGTGGGCGGGAGCGCCACGCTTTTAACCTCCCCCACAAGGGGTTAAAAAGGGGTTAAAAGTGCCGGCGCTCATCGCTACCGAGGCGGTGTGCAGCCGCTTTGGCAGCGCTTGCCATTCATTTCAATGGCAGGGGCGGTAGAGGAGCGGTATATTACCGCTCCCCTCACCGCCCCAAAGATGCTGCTTGCAGGACTTTTTGTAATGTCCTGCTAGCGCACCGCCCCAGTGTGAAAGCACTCAGGGCTTTCACATTGGGGTGGATTGGGGGGGACTTTTGAGGCGCTTTACAGATGCTATTTTTAGCTAAATAGCGTCTGTAAAACGCTCCAGTGTGAAAGCAGCCTAAAGGAAGTTTACTTCCTCTTTAAAAAGTAGTATAGTAGCTGTAGATAATTTAATACACCAAGCACAATGATGTAACAATTATATATCTTGTCTATCATTATAATGAAAAAATTATTCTGGATTGGAAAAGTTTAGCAGATTGCCTTTTGTTTGCTTATATTAATTGTGGGCATGAATTCCTTTTCCTATACATGAAGTTTTGTATACTTAATAGTTAGAATTTTGCAAAAGTTTATGGAATACATTTTTTATATTTTTAGGTAGCTATAGATTTATTGCTATTACATTTTTTAATTATATATTTCTTGTGAACACAGCAATGCTGTGTATATAAATATAAGTTAGCGCTGTCATTTATTTATTAAAGTTAATGGCAGCTGTAGATTTATTTATTTTTTAATATACATTTCTTTTGGACACAGCGATGCTGTGTATACGTATATATGTTAGCGATGTCATTTATTTATTAAAGTTATTGGCAGCTATAGATTTATTTATTTTTTAATATATATTTCTTTTGGACACAGCGATGCTGTGTATACGTATATATGTTAGCGATGTCATTTATTTATTAAAGTTATTGGCAGCTATAGATTTATTTATTTTTTAATATATATTTCTTTTGGACACAGCGATGCTGTGTATACGTATATATGTTAGCGATGTCATTTATTTATTAAAGTTAT
>BLSH010214068.1:389731-424738 GCA_018402905.1 Glandirana rugosa | reverse complement strand
AATCCTTTCTTGTATTAAGAGAGGTATGGACTCCAGAGATAGAGACATTATTTTGCCCCTGTACAAATCATTAGTAAGACCTCATCTGGAATATGCAGTTCAGTTTTGGGCACCAGTTCTGAAAAAGGATATCGGGGAACTGTAGAAAGTGCAGAGAAGGGCAACCAAACTAATAAAAGGCATGGAGGAGCTTAGCTATGAGGAAAGATTAGAGGATCTGAATTTATTCTCTCTTGAGAAGAGGAGATTAAGGGGGGATATGATCAACATGTACAAGTATATAAGTGGTCCATATAGTGAACTTGGTGTGGAGTTATTTACTTTAAGGTCATCACAAAGGACAAGGGGGCACTCTTTACGTCTAGAGGAAAAAAGATTTCATCTACAAATACGGAAAGGTTTCTTCACAGTAAGAGCTGTGAAAATGTGGAATAGACTCCCCCCAGAGGTGGTTTTGGCCAGCACGGTTGATTGCTTTAAAAAAGGCCTGTATTCTTTCCTTAATGTAAATAATATAACTGGGTACTAACATATTTAGGTAAAGTTGATCCAGGGTGAATCCGATTGCCTCTCGGGGAATCAGGAAGGAATTTTTTCCCCCGTTATAGCAAATTGGATCCATGCTTTGCTGGGGTTTTTTGCCTTCCTCTGGATCAACTGTGGGTGAAGGATTGTATATGGGATTATTTGGTTGTATGTGTGTATGTGTATATGTGTGTATGTGTATATGTATGTATATATATGTGTGTATATGTATATACATTTTTTTTTTTTTTTTTTGGTTGAACTGGATGGACTTGTGTCTTTTTTCAACCTGACTAACTATGTAACTATGTAACTTTAGCGGCACACAGAATTTTTTTTTTTTTAATATACACTATAGGATTGTAACAGACCTGGGACACCTTTGGGCACTCCAAAAAGAATAGTAATACGGCGCGCATAGTGCCCCCTTAACCTCCTGTCAGGACCTGTTCTGAGCCACATTCCTGTCTGAATAACAGTGTTATTTTAACATCAAATTTCAATTTAGTTTTAGTATTTATAGTCTTTTGACTAAAATGCCATTTTAGTTTTAGTCGTATTTTAGGCATTTGAATGGTTTTAGTTTTGATCGTATTTTAGTCAACTAAAATCTAATCAGTTTAGTTACATTTTTTAATGCATTATTTAAACTTTTTTTTAGAATAGTCAAACTCATTATATACCCCTCGAGTAAAAATCTAATAACATGCTGTTACTTATGGTATTAAGTTGTGAGCATGCACTACAGACACAGATTTGTGATTATAACGTAAATTAAACCAAGTTTCATAAACAAATAAAAATATTGCTTTTTGACAAGCAGAAAAACAACTTTAAAATATAAAAAACTTAAAAAACTGTAAACTTTATTGGCTGTAATGCCATTGCACATATTACCTGAATATATTACCAACATTAAATATTAAGAAAAAAAATAGCCCTTTTTTTTATTTTTTTTATATTTTGTTTTAGTAGCTTAGTAGATGCCCCCTACTTATTCTTAGGTGGTAGTGCAGTGTTAATTTTGAAGTCCAATTTCAATTTAGTTTTAGTCATCTGATTTGTTTTAATTTTAGTCAACTAAAGTAATATGAGCCTGGGTGCACACTGAAAGCGAGAATGAAATGGTGCAAGTTCAGCTGAACTCGCACCATTTCATTCCCGCATGTCAGTTCCGACTTCGGGGGGCGATTTCAGAGACATCTGTGTGGGCTGCTGCACAGATGTCTATGGAAATCACACCCCGAAGTCCCCAAAAGTAGTACAGAAACTACTTTTGGAAATCGTTGCGGTGCCGCAAATGCAGCATCACAACGATTTGAACGGTGTCATTTCCGGCAATTGTTGTCGATTTGGCACCAATGTGAACCTAGGTTTAATTTAGTCTACAAAAATATTTTAGTAGATGAAATTAACACTGCCTGGCTTTTAGGTGGTTTGAAACCTGGACACATGATTCTAAACCCGGACTGTCTGGGTGAATCCCAGACAGGTGGCAACCCCAATTTAAGCATATGCTGTCAGAATTTGGAGGGGTCACAGGTGTTTGTATCAGGGATGTGCAGTCAGGGGAGGCAGGTTAGGCTGAGCCTCACTTGCCATGAACATAAAAAAAAAAATATGATCGACTTTGAGGGTCGTAGCTTGGCGACCTGAGGTCACAGAGGCCCCCAATTTGGTAAAAATTATGTATGTCTCCATGGACATGAATATTTTTAAAGCGGAGTTCCAGCTGTTTCTGTGTTTATTAAAATTCAGCAGCTACAAAAAGTGTATCTACTGACTTTTAATAAACACACACTCACCTATCTCACGGTCCAGCGATGCGCCCCCCCCAGAAGCCTTGGTTCTCTCCCCTGCCACTACTGTGGGCAACCGGCTGTGACAGCTTACGGCTTCACAGCTGCGCATGCACGAGTCGTGCTGCGCCTTCTGAATGGCCGGGCAATCTTCTGGGACCTGTGACGTGTCCCAGAAGATTGCAGGGAGGGAGGGGCCACCTAGGCGGCACGAGCGGAAGTGGGAACTGGGTACATGTCAAAACTAGGTACCCGCTCCCCCCCCAAAAAAATGACATACCAAATGCGGCATGTCAGTGGGTCAGGAGTCCTTAAAGCGGAAGTTCCACTTTGGGTGGAACTCCACTTTAATGATTAAAAAATAGGAGGGTTTAATACTACTTTAAACATATTTTTTTATTACCATCCCCTATAAGAGTATATAGGTCATTCTGAATCATTAAATTAACATATTGCTTTGGGATTCTGGTTTCCTTTTTAGCTCTGAATATAAATCAGTTAATCGATCTATTTATTTTCTGTATGGATAAGATTTATGATCGCTCTGTTGAAATAAAAGCATTTATAGCAGAGAACATAGAATATGTAAGGCATGCAAGCAAAGCATATTGCACATGCACATGGACATGTAAAGACCACACAATTGCAACAGTGCTTCTTGCAGTTTGGTAGCCCCATCTTGGTGCACACAGCCGGCACACAACTTATATTAGAGGACTTTTTTAGTCTACAAGAAAGGTTACAGCCCTGTCTACATTCTTTTCCTTAGATGCTTATACAAGGCCACACAATAAAGGTCACATTCAAATTCTGAGTGTGAAATGACCTTTAATAACTAACATGGTTTATTATATTTTGGAAGCAGGGGCGTTGCTAGGTCTCCAAAAGATCTGGGGCTAGAGCCCATAGCAGCGAAGTAAAGAGTCATATGCTTGAGTATATATATGTATAAATATAAATATTGTTACATATCTGAGTGCGGATCCCTCTTACATCAGGGTCCTCCGCTTTGAATGCTGGGCAGGGAAGGAGTCATGGCTGTGACGTCACTGGTTGCGAGACACTAGGCAACTCTAGCAACCAGTGACCAGGAGTAGAGTCAGGTGTAGGTGAGGGCGGCGCCAGAGCCAGCGCTACAGCGTCTCAGTCTGCCCCTGCCTCTTGCATTCCGGACTGGGACATACCTGCTAATTGCAGAACTACACCCACCCGGTAAGAGACTCGGGGCTATGGGCCCCAGACTCGGGGCTATAGCCCCAATAGCCACCCCCTAGCAACGCCCCTGGTTGGAAACCAATAAGAAAAAAGTTTGCATTTTTTTACTTGGACTGCGATAAAGCTGTCAAACCAGCACTTTGATTGGCTTCTATGAGTTTTATTCCCTCCATATCCTCAGCAAATGTTGGATACAGTTTTAGAGTGTAAAGCTGGGTATACACTATTCGAATTTCGAATGAAAATTCCTATGAAAATTCTTAGGGAAATTTGTACAATTGTCAGAACATTTAAATGATGTTCAAAAGTAGTTCAAGTCGTTTTTGTTTGCTGTTAACATTTGATTTTGGAATGAATGGACTTTACGTCACTGCAATCAAAAATGAACGTTGATTTATCCCTAACTAATGATTAGGAAAACTAACAAAAGTTCTTACAACAAAAAATGTCAAAGGAAATTCTGCTAGTCTATAGCCAGCCTTACCTGTACTTAGTAGGAATTTATAATTCCATTATAGATGCTGCCAAGGAGGAGGTAGCCAAGGGGTTATTCTGTACAAGTTGTCTAATATCATGCCAAAAAAATGTCACAAATTGTTAATGAAATCATGTGTCATGATGGGGTGAACAGATAACTCAGCGGGCCCATGAAACAGGGGCCGAACTGGAAGTGCCCCATACAGATAAGGCAGAAGTAATCAATTGACAACGAAGACACAGATGATCGGACAGAGATGAGCATGCACTAGAAATAAACTGTGCAATGATGGCTGTTATAGACTTCCTATGTCTCAGAGGCAGAGGGCAGGTCCACTTTAACAATTTACTACACTGGGGAAACAGCATGCACACTATAGAAGCTAAGGTTTCAAAGAAACTAGAGATGGGTGTAAAGGTTTTTCTTCTGAAAGGCAGGCCCAGAGGGTATTCTAATGCAAAGAGCACAATCACTGGACAGTAAGAGAGGTTATTACTGGATTTACATGCAGGGAAGGACTCTTAGGTCAACTTTACCACACCCCAACCTAATCCTCAGTCCAAAACAATAACTTGTATCCAGTAGAAACCAAATCCAACAACCCATACTCATCAGATGGAATAATTTTTTTACACCTTTTAGGCCAATCAATACTCTCAGTTTTGAGAATTATTTACTACAGAGCTTCTGATTTAGCAGAGGAAAATAATGAGTGGCTTCTAATTAAAAGTACTCACTATTGACCAGGGAGATTTTCTTACTTGTCAGACTAGTAGTCTCCGCACTACAGCCCTTGGACTAGATGCCTTAATCTGGCCCTTGGGGCACTAATCCTCCAACTGATACTAGACCCTCTTCCTCCCACTGAAACCAAAGATGAGGCACTATTCATTATACTGACACCAATGATGGGGCACTGTTCCTTATACTGACACCAATTATGGGGCACTGTTCCTTATACTGACACCAATGATGGGGCACTATTCCTTATACTGACACCAATTATGGGGCACTATTCCTTATACTGACACCAATTATGGGGCACTATTCATTATACTGACACCAATTATGGGGCACTATTCATTATACTGACACCAATTATGGGACACTATTCCTTATACTGACACCAATGATGGGACACTATTCCTTATACTGACACCAATGATGGGGCACTATTCCTTATACTGACACCAACGATAGGGCACTATTCCTCCCACTGACACCAATGATGGGGTACTATTCCTTATACTGACACCAATGATGGGGCACTATTCCTTATACTGACACCAATGATGGGACACTATTCCTTATACTGACACCAATAATGGGGCACTATT
The DNA here is from genome assembly GCA_018402905.1 of Glandirana rugosa. Classification (NCBI taxonomy): domain Eukaryota; kingdom Metazoa; phylum Chordata; class Amphibia; order Anura; family Ranidae; genus Glandirana; species Glandirana rugosa. Next base: position 419,384 of record BLSH010214068.1, on the reverse strand, counting down.
CCTCCCACTGACACCAATGATGGGGCACTATTCCTTATACTGACACCAATGATGGGGCACTATTCCTTATACTGACACCAATGATAGGGCACTATTCCTTATACTGACACCAATGATGGGACACTATTCCTTATACTGACACCAAGAATGGGACACTATTCCTTATACTGACACCAATGATGGGGCACTATTCCTCCCACTGACACCAATGATGGGGCACTATTCCTTATACTGACACCAATGATGGGGCACTATTCCTCCCACTGACACCAATGATGGGGCACTATTCCTTATACTGACACCAATTATGGGGCACTATTCCTTATACTGACACCAATGATGGGACACTATTCCTTATACTGACACCAAAGATAGGGCACTATTCATTATACTGACACCAATGATGGGGCACTATTCCTTATACTGACACCAATCATGGGGCATTATTCCTTATACTGACACCAATGATAGGGCACTATTCCTTATACTGACACCAATAATGGGGCACTATTCTTTAGGCCTCATGCACACTGGACGCTTTAGGACCTTTTTGCAGCAAATGTTTTTGGCTTCAGTCAATAAACTCCCCATCATGTTATCCTATGTGTCCATGCACAAATAGGCTGTTATCAACTGTTTTGGGCAGGGGCGTTTTTGAGCTGTAAAAAAAACCCAAGACTAGTAGGTTCTGATAGGAGTTTTTCAGCTGTAAAAACAGTGAAACACACCCAAAAACGTGGCTCACCAGCGTTTTTGGATGTTTTTGATCCATTAGGAAAAAAAAAAAGCTCAAAAATACAAATGCTCAAAAACGCTAATGTAAAAACGCTCAAAAACGCTACTGGCATTTTTATAAAGTTTTAAAAACATCCTGTGTACGTGAGGCCACTGACTATACTGGCACCAATGGTGGGTCACTATTCCTCCCCCTGAAACCAATGATGGAGTACTATTCCTTCCACCGACACCCATGATGTGGCACTGTGCTTCCCACTGACACCAAAAATGGGGCACTATTTCTTCCACTGACATCAATGCCTCCCACTGACAGCAATGATGAGGCACTATTCCTCTCACTGATACCAATGATGGGGCACTATTTCTTCAACTGACACCAAGGAGGGGCAACTATTTCTTCCACTGACACCAATGCCCCCCAGTGCCACTAATGATGGGGCACTATTCCTTCCACTAACACCAATGATAGAGCACTATTCCCCCCCACTGACACCTACGACGGGGCACAATTTCCCCCACTGACACCAATGATGGGGCAAGATTCCCCCCACTGACACCTACGATGGGGCACTATTGCTCCCACTGACACCAATGATGGGGCACGATTCCCCCCACTGACACCAATGAAGGGGCACTATTCCCCCACTGACACCTATGATGGGGCACGATTCCCCCCACTGACACCAATGATGGGGCACTATTCCTCCCACTGACAGCTATGATGGGGGACTGTTCCTCCTTTTAATCACCACATCCACTCCCACTGACCACCAAACCTGAGGCATTGCTTACTCCCACTGGCCAGACTAATTTCTGAAGGGCAGTAAACTGTGTTAGTTATTCACACTGTAAACTGGACCTGCTCATCCAGTTTTCTATGCAGAAGTTCAGCACATACAGTCCTCTCTATGATCACCCTTTATACCACATAAAATGTTTTGTAACATCTCTGTATCTGAATACTGTGCAATTCATCTGATAGGCACATATTGGCATGCACACTTGTTTGGCTAGGCATACGCCCTAACTGACAATGTTCTCACAAATCAACAACCATCTATCAGCTGGGAAAATTCAGCTCAGAATTTGGAATGTAATAGATGGCACTGTTGTGCTTTGAACTGAGGTTACCTTGGGTTAACAAGGATGCAGCACAGAATTCATATGTCATTTGTCACTAGATCAAGCCAAAACCAGCATGACAGGTTGATATTAGTCTGAGGTCTTTGAGTAACCTTATAATAGCCATTGAATCAAAATAAAACTTTTTACACCCTGACACTGTCCATGGTGGTGCCATGTTCCCAACTCTGCATAGTAACTGTGCAATTCTGCATAGCAACCATAAGGGGGCACTCACTTGGCACTAACACCATTCAGAGAGATCCTTGTATTTGATAAGGTGGAGAGGCAGGCTGGTGATGTCATGATAGCCACCTGATCCAATCAGAGAACACCTTATATACATTGAAAAAATACAAGGCTCGCTGAATTGTGGCAGTACAGAATGAGCAACCCCAAATGATTACTATGCAGAACAGGAGTCACTGGACACTGGACCTGGAAGGCTGCTGCTATCTATCACTGTAGTAGTGGCAACTACTGTAGTGGTTTGCAGCTTACACAAGAATCAGTCAGGTATGAGATATACTTGTAAAGCCTCGTACAAACAATGCGATTTTCGGACGACAGAACGTCCGTTTTTTGTTGGATGCTGTGTCATGACGAAAGTGAAGAGCGTACTAACAATATGAAAATTTTCGTACGACTGAATTCAACGTCAGAAGTGACGTAGTGTGTTGAATTTTTTTGCGTACGAAAACCGTAGTAATGATACGAAAATCAGATGTTGAGTTGTCGTCTGAAAATTTTTTTATAGCCTAAACAAACAGCTTTTGTCTGACAAAAATCAAAAGCGGCCATCGTAAGGAGCATACTAACGGTAAGAATTTTGGACGACTGGCCGTCGAACGAAAATTCATGTCCAAAATTTGCATCGTGCCTTTACTATGCAGAAAATCATACTTAAACTTCAGGCCTAAGCCAGCCATAGACAATTTGAACCTTGGCCAATTCAGCAGGAGATTCAAACCGTGTATGGGCAGGCTAAATGTACCCAAGTTGATTGGTCGATCAACCTAGGTACAACTAGCCTGTTGGATTTTACATGCAATTATTGCTAGCAGCTGTTATAGCCTCTAGCAATAATCACTGTGTTCTCCCAGCGGGAATGGCTTCCTCTGCCGGGAGAACACAATGGATGCATGGGGGGATTCCCCCATCAACACTGACAGTGTTGATGGGGGAATCTAACAATTTTCTTTCCTGCAACACATGGTTGCAGGAAAGAAAATCGCTCTGTCTATGGTCGACTTTAACAACCCTGTCAGGTTATTTTTGCTGCCTGTGTACCATCTGGAAAATTTCCCTTTACTTCCTGTCCCAGAGAGCCAACAACAAGTTAGATGAAATCTCCCAAAACCAGGGGAATTCCCCTCTGAGATAGTTATCCCCAGAACAGATGTCTCCATTGGAACATTTCTCCCTACCTCTTATACTGCAGACAATGCTAACATTTTACATTAACCCATCCTTATCTTTCTTGGTGACAATAGTCATCAGTACAAATAGAGGATTAGATCTCCATAATGGGGGTACAGACCCGATAGAAAGTCTAAACATTCCCACTCTATTTGAAACTAAAAAAAGGTTTTGCTTAGGTATACCATTTAAGTGGTGGATAAAAAAGCACAGTCAAGACTAAGGCTGGCCATATATGATTCGAATCTGGCTGCACCGGCCAAGATTCCAACCATTAATGGGAAGGTTGAATGTACTAAGTTGATCGATCAATATCGCACGTGGCTGCTATAGCCACTAGCGATAATCACCGTCCTCTCCTGCCACGAGAAGACAATTGCTGATTTCCCACCACTCCGCAGCCAGACCCCCTTGGGACATATTGCCGATTGCATTGTACTGACTACTTAGCACTATTGTAAGTGCGTTTTTTAGCATTTGTTTTAATAAACTTACTTTTATGGAGTTACACTTTGATATGCCTTTCTGTCTATCCATCCCTATGTGAGTGCACCCAGGGACCAGACCTACCGAGGAGGAGGAGAAGACGCTGGATAAGGATCAGAAGCAGCTTTAGTGTGGTGCCTTCTACCCCATGCAGGGATTCATTTTTCTGGTGAGTGTGGATCTAAGGGGGAGCACATGTGGAATTCACTCATCCTTCACCAGTGATTAACACTGCGCCATTTACCCTAGCACAAGTCACTTTGGATTAGGATCACCTATATGGATCCATGAACTGTGATTTTTTTGTTTCTTTTCTTTTTTTTTTTTTTGATATATTGATTGATTTCCAGTTAAATATATGAATATTTTTGCACATCAAGCACTTTATTTTTTATTTTTCATTAGCTTCATACAGTATATTGTGGACTATTTACTTGCACATGAAATTATGGACTCTTTTGATAAATGTTTTTGATATATTTTTATGCAGTTTTCATTTATGACATTGGCTCTACTTATATTTGATTGTGTATTTAGCACAATTTATTCATTACTGTGCACTTTATAATAGCATGCATTAGGAGATTTTATATGTACATTATGTGATTTAAAGAGATAGTACACTATTTTTCTCACATATATATGGTTTATTTTTTCGTATTTATTATTATTTTTACCTCTCTTCCTACATTTTCAGATTTCCCTATCAGCACTGCCTATGTTAATGAGGGAATCAGGCAAATTTCTTTCCTGCAACCCCAAGAAATGTGCACTGTGTATGGCCTAAGCAGAAGTTGATGGCATTGATCACTTGACATATCTGTCTTTTGATAAAAGTGCTAATATCAGATCACTGAACTGGTCAGTGGATGACCACCTTTTTTAGGCCTCGTACACACGGGCGCAATAGCAAAACGTCGGGGCCGATGTCAGGCAAAAATCTGCGTCAAAAGACGCGATTCCTTTGGCATTCTGTATCTGCGTTAATGAGCGTCAGCGCTACGTCGCGTTTTGTTAAAAAAAAATCATTCCTCTGCTATTTTTGAACCTGAAAACGCCGGCGCTAAAAACACTGGTTAACGCCGCTACGGCATAATGCGCGTTAGAGAGCGTTTTGCCGGCTCAGTGTCAAAAACGGCATAAGGCTACAGCCTCGGAACGAACAGGTCCTGCGTTCGATTTACAGCTTAAGGACGCCAATGCCATCTACAGCTCAAAAACTTCAGTGTTTGTATGGGGCCATTGAATAACATGGAGAGCTGCAAAATGCAGCGGTAAAAAACGTCCATGTGTATGAAGCCTTATGTCTCATTTACATGAGCTCTTGTTTGTATCTGGACCGCTTTCCTTTCCCACACTAGTCCATTGGTATGGAAAAACAACACAAAGCAACAGAAAGTAAACAGGTAACTCAAGGTAATTCTTTGAGCAACTCAAAAAGTCACGCGATTTTACAACAATTTTGCCACGTTTTTGCCGCCGCGATTTTGACACGATTTCAGGGAATGCCTGTGTAACCTTGAGGTCTATGGACCTCAACTCGCATCAAAGTCAGACCAAAGTAGTACAGGGACTAATTTGAATTTGGTGCGACTTGAAGTCACACAGATATGAATGGTTATCATTGGAAATCATGGGGTACAACTTGCGACATAATGCAACTCTGATGTCCAAAGTCGCAGGAAAAGTCACACAAGTGTGAAAGGGGCCTAAAGGCTGCTGGTAATGCCCACACAGGAATCTGTATCTATCATGACCCCCCTGTAGTCTAGAGAGGACTAGAGGGGTTTGTCTATGGCAGCCTACACAACAACGAAGGGCTGAGGTGACACTGGGCATCACGTGCAATGAAGTGGAGTAACCAACACTAAATACAACTGAATTTCAGAAGTGAGCAGTGGTGAAGAGATAAGGAGGGGTATCATGAGTGCCACATTTTAGCAACAGCAGTCAGATTCACTGTTCAAATGCCAAGGTGAGGTTGGAATTCACTTTTAATTAAAGTTTTGAGTCAATTTTATTTTATTTTTACATTTATAAATTGTTTACAATAAAGATTTTTAAAATCTAATTTAGTAGCATTTTTTATAAAATCTCTCCATTATAAATAAACACTTACACATGAGTGCTCAACCTGTGGCCCTCCAGCAGTTGAGGAACTACAAGTCCTATCATGCTTCAGCCTTTAGGAGGCATGCTTGTGACTGCCATCCTTGCGATGCCTAATGGGACTTGTAGTCCCACAACAGCTGGAGGGCCACAGGTTGAGCACCCTCGACCTACACTATGCACCCATGACAGAGTTCACCGAAGCGGTTTGCTTTCAGGTTCCCTCTCTCCAACTGAAACTTCAAACAAAGCCCTCTGTGCACAGCAGGAAGGGGCGTATGTCACTGCTCTGATGCATTCAGTTGTGTGCATACATTGTAAAGCTATTGAACACTGTAAACAACAACAGGCTTTTCCATCAAAGAGGTAAGGATAGCCAGAAAAACATGTGGAAAGGCGATTAGGATCCCCGTCTGCTAGATATGAAAATACAAATTATTCACAAGCAATATTTCAATTTTGCTTGACAAAAAGTAGAAACAAATATCTTTTTTAAATTTACCTTTTTATCCCTGAGCATAAATAACGCCCTGAATATATGACTAACCACTATAAGTACCCTTTAAAGAGACATATAAAATGAATGGTCATATTTCATAAATTAACATTTAAGTTACAGTGGTGGGATACCTTTTTTTGTTCGCCTTTTTTCTAAGACAGTCATGACTACCAGAAGTAAAAGGGTAAGGCTCCATTTACACAGGACGCTGTTTCAACCTCCCCTGAATGTTTTATCTTGACAGCTAGAAACCGGCGTAAAATGTCCGCTTTGCCACATTTTGCCGCGTTCGCGTCTAGGAGCCTTTTTGAAAAAACATTTTTTTCTTTTTTTTGTTTTTAAATGGAAACGCCTGTAAATGAAATGCTCCTAGACGCAAGTTACCACATTTAGGCGTGTATACAAGCTGTTTGGAGTTTCAAATGCCTCTGAACTGGCATCTGAACCCATTTTTTTGCATTCCAAAAAAAGCCTCTAAACTCAACTGCCTGGAACGACCTTAAACGACCCTGTGTAAATGTACTGATGATAAGATAACAGAGGAAAGTTCAGGGGCAGCTGAAAAAAATGGGCAAATGCCTCTAAGGCCTCATACACACGGACGTTTTTTGACGCCAGCGTTTTCTGGCATTTTTGCAGCTCTGCATGTTAGTCAATGGCCCCATAAAAACGCTGACGTTTTTGAGCTGTAGAGGGCGTCGGCGTTAGTGAGCTGAAACTAGAACCCATGGCCAGCGCGTTCTCTGGCTGTAACGTTTTGGCGTCTTTTGACGCTGACGTCGCAAAACGCTCACTAACGCCGTACCGGCGTTAACCAGCGTTTTTTGACGCCAACGTTTTTAGGTTGAAAAATAGCAGAGGGATGATTTTTTTAAAAAAAAATGCCTATTGACGCCAACGCTCACTAACGCCGGTGGATAACGCCGGAAAAAGCTGATTTTTTTTCCTTGACGTCGGGCCCGACGTTTTGTTTATTTTTTAAGAAATGTCAGTGTGTATGAGGCCTAAATGTCCGTTTAGAAAACAACTTCACCCAGATAAACCCATGTTGGGCTTGTGCTTGCCAGGAATTTGTAAACCTTCACACATACTCAGTGAAGTGACTGGGTGATACACAGAGATTAAACAAATCCTCCTACATAAGTTGTATCTGTTTATCTGCAGGTCTTTCTGCCCTACATCCGTTAAAACTGCTGAAATATAAATAGAGGTGCACTGAACTGAAATTTTGGTTCCTGAAACCGAAAATGATGGTTTTTGAAAAATATATTTAAATATAAATATATATATATTTGTATATACAATTGTATTATATTCGACTTTTTAATTAATATGAATTGAAATGAATATAATTTTTTTTCAGCCTTTATTGGCACCTTTATCATAAAAATAAGCTCAAGAAAAATATATCCCTTTAAATTCTAAGTATGTCTTCACGCCGGTCCGTTGCGCTTTCGTTGTGGTGTTAAAAATCTTGCTTCCTGCATTTTTGCGGAGTTAAAAAACTTACCAAAAACTCACCTCCACACTGAAATGCATTGAAAACACAGCAAGAATGCATCAATAAAGCACCAGTGTTCATTTTTTGGTGTGGTTTTTGAGTCACATGACCTATGAAAAACACACCGTAAGCACAGTAAAATCATGGTAAATTGCAGCAAAATAGCAGTATAATCATGGTAAAATTGTGGCAAAATCACGTGCGTTTTTGGCGCCATTAACACCAAAATGCCAATAACACTATTTTTGGCCGATATGTTTCAGCCACTGAAATTTTGGTGCATCTCTAATTATAAAGCTTGTCTGAACGTTCAGAAAAAAAGGGGAGGAGAGCTGAAGTTACACTCTGCAGAGGAGAACTCTGAAAGCTGATTGGAGGGAAGAGACACCCCCCCTCCACACAGCACACAGGAAGAGAGCTGAGGCTGTCAATCTGTTAGAGATCCCTCCTCTGTCACCATTTTTCTCTTGGTGTCAGGAAAACTTGTCAGAATTTATTCATGTTGATAGCAGAGGAACGAAGCAGCAGACAAAAGTGACACTTAGTGATTTTAATTGAAGCAAGTACACTATAGTAATAATATACTTTGTTGATATTTAATGTCTGAGGTATACAACCACATAAATTAACAAGGTATTTGATTTAAAGCGGTTGTATACCCATTTTTTTTACTTTTACCTACAGGTAAGCCTATAATAAGGCTTACCTCTAGGTAAAATGAATATCTCCTAAACCTGCATGGTTTAAGAGATATTCGCCCTAAATGCAGCCGCTGACGTACGGCGCTTGCGCCGTGAGGTCCCAGCGAAGGCCCTGTGCATTGCGCCGGACCTTTCTGGAAAGACGGCTCCAGCGCGAATGACGTCTCGCAGCTCCAGCCACTCACATCGCCAGAGCCGTGTACCCGGAAGGATCCCAGAGGGAACATATTGGCTCCCTCTGCGGGGACTGAGCAGACCCGTCTGAGCTTTGTTCTGAGGTAAGCATTTCATAATGAGCTAGTATACAGTGCATACTAGCTCATTATGCCTTTCCCTTACAGGTTTTTATTTTTTTTTATTTTACGGGTATACAACCGTTTTAAAGCCCAACGTTAGATTTCTTCACCTTCTTTTTGTAATTTCCAAGGGTCTTCAGACTAGTTATGTAAGATTATCAATACTCTTCCCTTCTTCCTCTGGCTATGCTGTCACTGCCGGAGAATACAGCAACTTTTCCGATTTCAGTGTCACAGATACACTAGCATGGGTACATCCCCATCCATCATAGCATACAGAAGCAGCCCCGAAGAAAGGGGAGTCTTTGTTCGCCCGAAATGCATTGGTTTTATCATGCTTTGCCACTTTCAATAAAATGACTACATATTCCCCTTTATTTTACTTCTAATTGGATCCTTTTTCCTACCCTCACAAGTATATGCAGAAACGGCCTTGAGGCCATACCCGGTGAATCCAGCCCGACATGGCAGAAAGGTGGCAGTGAGCCCTTTTGAGGGGCTTGGGCTGCTACCCATGTACCCATGCCCAAGCCCCTCAAAAGGGTTCACTGCCACCTTTCTGCCAAGTCGGGCCGGATTCACCGGGAGCGATCTCCCACAACATGCCCCCCCACCATCACTCACTCATAGACCCTCGACTGAGGAAATCAGTCCAGCACGGTGTCCTTTCTTCCTCTGAGGGCACAGTTCCTGAGCACAGCATTCTCAGCCCAGTGTTGGGGATTGAGATGAATGATATTGGACGCCATTCAAGCAGGAAAAGGACCAGAACTAGAGGACTAGAATGGGGAGTCTGCGGGGGACAACCTCAGAGAGAACTACCAGAGGGAATGTTGGATTTTTTTTGTTTGGCCTGGGATACTTTTTTATTTTTATTTAAGACTTGTGAGAGGAGTGCCACTTTAGAAACCCCCGATGGAAGGATGTGAAGGACACCGATAGACAAAACCTACATTTCACAGGATATATTATTGCACTTTAGCCACTGTATACTTCATATGCAATTTGCTGCATCAATGCTTCCAAAAATAAGTGAACCTGGAAGGAATATATACAATTTACGTTATAAGAAAAACATGCGTCCACAAGTTGATGAGCTGCTGAATCATATAATGAGTCAAGACTATTGTTCACTTCCTGAGTTCAGATACTACAACCGCCATCGAAATGTTATTAAAGCATAACTTAGCTACGAGTAACATAATAGGCTTGTGTTACTCACAATATAACATCATCCTTTTGTTCCAGGTTTATTTATTATTTAAAGGTACACTCCAATCAAGCATAAGAGTCTTGAGCCTTTTGTCTCGCAGACTCTACTTTTCTTCCTAGGCTTACCATATGTCTGAAAAACTTGATATATTGATATATGATTTTTACACTGGCGCAAAATGCATTTTGCTGGACCACCATTCTCCTGAAGCCTGCTGCACTGGTGCAATAGATCGGCCTCTAGTCGTTGGCTAGCTGGGTTACACTGAAAGTTACACAGCTTGACCACCTCTGTGCCACAGTCTTAGGCCCCTTTCACACCTGTGAGACCCAATTTTACCACGATTTTACCGCGATTTGGGATCAGCAAGACTTTGGTCCGACTTTGTTGCAACTTTGGCTCAATGAAAACATATTACAAAGACGTACAGAAGTAGTACAGAAATTGCATCTTTATTATTCAGGTGCGATTTGCATGAGACTTTGAAGGTTTAACATTGAAGTCAATGGACCTCAAGTTGCATCAAAGGTGGACCAAAGTAATGCAGGGACTACTTTGAAGTCGGCACGTCATACAGATATGAATGGTACTCATTGGAAATAATGGGGAATGACTTGTCATGCGACTTTGCAGTCCCAAATCGCAGGACAACTCGCACAAGTGTAAAAGGGGTCTTAAGCTGAGTATACCTGCAGAGTTATTTTTTTTGCTCACCCAGTGGGTTGAACGAAAAAAACCTCACAGATCCTTGCATCTAAACAAGCGTTGTAAATGCAGGGATCTCCCCTGCAGCGCTATTGTATTGTGACAACGGAACCCCCCCACCCCCATTAGAATGCATGGACCAGTGCTGCAGCCATGCTGGTCTTCCAGTAGGACCATTCAACATAAAATGGAACAACACAGCGAGGAGCACACACATATCGTAAGATTCTGCTGAACCAGCCAACTTTCGGTGCGTGTATACCCAGCTTTAGGATGGGTTCACATCTCTTGATTCACATCCCGAAATGCAGAGAAACGCGCTGCTCTTTAGCAGACACACAGGGTTGCCATTGCATGCATTCCATGCATCGGCAAATGCATGTTCGTGTGCGCTAAACCGCATGGTGCCACAGCAAGACAAATTTTAATGTGGCACAATATTACAAAAGGGTCAGGGGTTTCTTCCCATGCGTATCTCAAGGGTAGGGCAGCAGAGGCGGCTCTCTAATTAGGCAAATTAGGCGGTCACCTAAGGCCTCACACTCACGGGGGCCTCGCAACCACCTAATTTGACACTGACACCAGCACTGAGATAAAGAGTACTGACACCAGCACTTTAAAGCTCTTAATATATGCAATTTATAAAGTTAATTTTTTTTATTGCTTGAATTATTTTTCCCATTATGGGCGTGAGTAGGGCCTCATGTCTAGGTTTTGCCTAAGGCCTCACAAAGCCTAGAGCCGCCTTTGTAGGGCAGCCCACTGAAATGAATGGGCTGGCCTTCACGCGGCACCTAGCAGTTTGTTCCCAGGCTTAAGCTGGCCACGCACAGATTTTCATTCAAACGTCCGTACAGAATTCTGGAAAAATTTGTTTGCCAGAGCATTCAATCTTGCCATCACTGAATCAACTCATTTTTTTTGAAAACCCTCCAAACCTGCTGCTTCAATGGGTTCACAGACATATTAAACAGGTTTCCTAAAGGCCTCTTGCGTATGGTTGGAAAGAGGTCCTCTGTACAGAGGTTCCCTGTTATTTCACAAACCGAAGCATAGTAAACAGAGTTTACTATGCTTCAGTTATGGATGAACACAGGGGTCAACCTGTACTGATCATTCACTCCCAATCCCTGAAACTGCTCCCCCTGCAGCAGTTGACAGGTAGCAGGAGGGAGAGGAGGAGAAGTGGGTTGCACTGCAGGAGGGGAGCTGATTTAAGCTGCTGGGGCCCCCTGCTGGATTAATGGGGCCCCATGCAGGAGGGCAGGTGCTACCCCCTTATCGGCAGTGCCATCCCTGATCTTTGTAAAGGCAGGGCTTCGTGACATAACCAAATCTCACTCCAAATTCCCTACAACTGAGTGTAAGGCAGCAGTGCCTTAGATTTCACACTGCATGTACACAGCTATGACGCTGTTGGCAAATTAAATATAAAAACATAGAAAAGTGACAGCAGAAAAAAGACCAAGTGGCCTATCGAGTCTGCTCCATTTTTTTTTAGTATTAATACATTTATTTGCCGTTTTTGTTTTGTTTTGTTTTTTTTGTTAACTTTTTTTAGTATAGTTCTATGTTTGTCCCAAGCATGTTTGAATCCACTTACTGTTGACTTACCCACTACCTCTGCCTAGGCACACTCACATAAGATGAAATGCATTGCCATTTTTAGGAGGGATTAAAAACAAAAGATACAGTATGTGTTTCATTGGACTCATTAGGCAATACTACAGTCTAAATGTAAAACAATGTGAGTGGGCAAACTCTTTATTGCAAAAAAGACCTGCAATGACTCCTCTTCAATCAAATAAACTTACCTGCCAGTTTGCAGTCTTTTCAAAATGCAACCTGAGTTGCACACATGCAGGGGAGTTTACATTCTGGCATGGTGACAACGACTGAACTTCTGCACAGGCACAGGAGTTACATCATCCTGCAATGGCCAAAGACCAGCATCCAGGAGGAGCTGGGAAGAATTAGGGACTTCGTGGGCCTTGGATCTCTGAGGCAGAAGTAAATACATTTTGTAGACTTTAGTTCCACTTTAATGTTCCCTACAACTGCCAGTTGTGTTGCCTACAATCATATCTGGCAGAGATTAACACCTGACCCCACCGTCATCACACATCCCTCTTCTGTTGCCGCCACGTTCCTCAGCTTGTTTGTGTCACTACCGCATCACCAGCTGTCCCATTAAAGTGAATGGAACTGTCGATGAGTCAACAGTGGGTCAGAGGAGGAGCCACTGCGGGACAGAGATGACAGTTGCTCGTTAACCACCTCCCACCCGGCCACTGTACATATACGGCCGGGTGGGAGCTTCCCGTTCTGACAGGATGTGCATATATTGCCTGCAGAACGGGAGCTCGCAGTGCGGCCACGTGGCGCGCTGCGGCTGGATCCTGTGATCATTATGATCACAGGATCCAGCTGAGCAGAGATCGGGATATGGGCGCATTGATTGGCCCTCCCGATCATGTGACGGCTGTGTCCAATCACAGCCGTCACATTGTAAACAGAGACAAACGTCTCTGTGACAGTTCTCCCCCCGCTGAGCTAAGTGAGAGGTCAGTGCAGGGTGGGGGGGAGGGGGGAAGCTGCAGCTATGTGACAGCTCTCTGCATGATGATGATTTCATGCAGAAAGCTCTCACAGATCGCCCCCCACACAGTGCACCAAGCACACTGATATCCCTGTCCCCATACACATAAGTGTCCCCATAAAACAGTCCCCAAAACATCTGTCCCCCATCACATCTGTCACAGTCCCCGTCACATCTGTCACAGTCCCCAAAACATCTGTCTGTCCCTGTCACATCTGTCACAGTCCCCAAAACAGCTGTATGTCCCCGTCACATCTGTCACCATACACAAAACATCTGTCACAGTCCCCGTCACATCTGTCTGTCCGCCAACACCAAATAAACCCCGATTTGGGTTATTTTTAACAAAGAAATGTAGCAGTATTATTTTTGGTCAAAATTTATGAAGAGAAATTACTTATTTGCAAAATTTTATAAAAGAAATGGAGAAAAATGCATTGTTTTTGAAAATTTTCAGTCTTTTTTAATTTATAGCGCAAAAAATAAAAAACCCAGGCGTGATTAAATACCACCAAAAGAAAGCTCTATTTGTGTGAAAAAAATGATAAAAATATCATTTGGGTACAGCGTCGCATGACCGCGCAATTGTCATTCAAACTGCAACAGCGCTGAAAGCTGAAAATTGGTCCGGGAAGGAAGGCGGTTTAAGTGCCCAGTATTGAAGTGGTTAAAAATGATGATTTAAATTCAGGTGATTTAAATCAAGCCTTTTTACTAGTGATTTAAATCATTATTTAAATTGAATTGATTTAAATCAAATCTACCCTGATTGTCTGTCTAAGAAGAAAACAAAAAGTGTCAGCCAACCATTGATGCCATGTGGCCCTGCTGCCTACATCTAGTGACCATTGATGGTGGGAGCCCTATAATTGACACATTCTTTCCCCAGGCATGTTCACTGAACAGCATTCAGCGGCAAATGGACTCAACATCAGTTATGCCCACAAATCTGGCTTCTGTCAGGGGAGGAGCAGAGAAGCTGGAAAACAAGGAAAAAAAGATGCGTTTTTCTTCACATTTCAATACAGATTCATTGGAGGAACTAATACAGGGTTTTAGACATACAGTAAATGTATAGATCTGTATTTAATTTTTAATGGTCATGAGAATTATTCTTTAAGGTAATACTACTGCTAAAGTCAAGGTAATGTATGGTGCCAGCAGCAAGTAATGGTGTTTGTTGATCCTTGTGTTGAAGCTCCTTGGATCCTTGTCCCATGCTGTATTCAGGACCTTGACTTCTCTTCAATTAAGCCCTGCTATTTCCCACATTATGCCCTGCCATGTATCATTCATCAGTCAAATGCCAAAGCCCTTACTGCCCACACATACTCTTGAAATCTGAGATCTGCCATATTTATATAGGCAGCAAATATTTAGTACAGATTTGCTGGCTTCAGCATGGACATGTCAGTAGGACTTTTGACTTGCTTGGCACTAAAGCTAATCATGTTATAACGCAAAGCAGATGGAGCTGAACACAAAACAACAGAGAGATTTAAGACTATTAAGAAAGCCTGTAGATGTGTAAAGAAAACACAAGTTAAGGCCTGTACACATGATGCAAAATTTGTACGGTAATTTTTGTTCGACGACCGATCGTCCGAAAATCTTACCGTTAGTATGGTCCTTTAGACAGTCGATTCTGACTTTTTGGACAAAAAAATCCTGATGTGCAGACTATAAAATTTTTGCCATACGTGAACTCAACGTCCGGTTTTCATTTAATTAGTGCGGTTTTCGTCCAAAAGAAATGAAAAAAACATACAAAACTATTTAAATGCATAGCATATACAGTGCTAGCAAAAAACTCAGTGCCAAAAAAAGGAAATGTCCCAAAATAAATTGCTTGTAAAAAGTGCTGTGTGCTCAAATCTTCATAAAGTGCAAAAGTGCTCAAATGCTTCAATCTTCATAAATGGGCTGAATGGTGCTCCAAACCTTCACTCAGTGATGTGACTCCCCTCCTGTATCTCTACTCACCAGAGGTAATGGAGGACAGCTTTGCAGTCTGGCAGTCAAGCAGGCTAGAACTGGTGGAGAGCGATGGATCATACAGGTCCAGTAAGGTTTCTCAGTAGATCACCGATAAGAGCCACATATGAATAAGAGAAGGGAGCCAATAGTGAAGTACCGTAAAGTGCTGATTTTATTGCGCATAAAAGGACAGGTACTTACAAGACGATATTAAAAGCAAGGAATCACTATAGTGCATGAACTCTTCCTGGAACACCGTAACCAGCGTGCGTTCCACTACAACAGGAAGTGACAACATCAGAACTCAGGACCAGAAATTACGCAAACGCGTTTTGCTTTACCACAAGGCGTCATCA
Organism: Glandirana rugosa; assembly: GCA_018402905.1. Lineage (NCBI taxonomy): Eukaryota > Metazoa > Chordata > Amphibia > Anura > Ranidae > Glandirana > Glandirana rugosa. The sequence goes on along the minus strand of BLSH010214068.1, from coordinate 403,663 downwards.
AAGGACCTCCGAAACTATTCAACACATTACGTCACTTCTGAAGTTGTATTCTGTCGTACAAGAACTTTCGTATGGTGAGTAACCTCTTTACTTTCGACATGAGACTAGCATGCAACAAAAAACGGACGTTCCGTCGTTCGAAAATCTAAGAGAGTGTACGAGGCTTTAGAATTAGCCAGTTTCAGCCAGTCTAGGTGACTACATTAACATGTGACACCAGCAAGTAAAAGGATTGAGCCGGCAACTCTGTAGTCCATATAGTGTTTTTAATGGTTGGTTACATGAAGTGACGAGCAAGACAGCTGGCGTGTTTCGGCAACAGTCTTAGTCTAGCATGGTAAACATAAAAGTGGCAATACATTTATACTCCTATAAGCTTCACCCAAAAACAATTTGCATGGTAAATTAAAGTGGAGTTCCATCCAAAAGTGGAACTTCCCCTGGTTGGATTCCTCCCCCCCTCGGGTGTCACATTTGGCACCTTTCGGGGGGGAGGGGGAAGAGGACACCTGTCTTTAGACAGGTGTCCTTTTCCACACATCCGGGAGCTCGGGCCAGCAGCCGCAGCCGCTGCCGTCAGCAGCCCGGCTCCCTCCTCCCTCTGCTACTGGCCGCCTGCCCAATAGCCTTGCGCATGCGCAGTAAGGTGCCCAGCATGAAGCTGTAATGCTACACATCCGGGTTCCCTTACCCACAATGGACGCGGCTGCACCCGACCCCCCGATCTGTAGATCGGCGGCGGGTGCCGACATCGCTGGACTCCAGGACAGGTAAGTGTCCTATTATTAAAAGTCAGCAGCTACTGTATGTGTAGCTGCTGGCTTTTAATTTTTTTTTCCCAGGTGGACCTCCGCTTTAAAGCAATTAACTGAGCAATTAAGAGGTTAACGTCAAGATGCCAAAATGCAGGAAAAGGACTGAGACAAAATATATAGATCACCTGACATGTTTCAAATACTTATACATGATCACCCTACACACACATACGGGGAAAAAAAAATATGCTGGTAAAAAAAATATTCCAGTATGCAGGTAAAAAAAAAAAAATCAGTATGCTGGTGCAAGTAGCCCATGTGTGAGGAATACTATACATGATCATCCTACATACGCACATGGAAAAAAAATCCAGTATGCTAGTATAAAAAAATATATATATTTTCCTTTTCTTTTTTTTTTCTTTCCCTTTCTCCTTCCCTTGTCTCCAATATGCTGGTGCACGTAGCCCATTGTGTGAAGATCCATATGGCATTATGATAAACCACTGTGTAACATGTGACACTACTTGCCAATCAGTTACTGTAAATACAATTGTATTCAGACAAAATGCATTGTATTTCTGATGTAAGGACAACACCAGAAGGATTCTCAGCGTATGAGCATGCGCCTAATAATAATAGAGGTATGCGTGTTCATGTACGGAACATAGGATTAAAACAATTGTTAAGCAGTTTAATGATACCTGCATGCCCAACCAGTTGTTACTGGGCATGCAGACATAATTCAACTGCTGAACAACAAGAGCAGAGCTGGTGCTGGGCATGCTAATTAGACAGCCAGCATGCACTACTTACTCTGAACTAAAGAAGCATTTTATTAAATGTTAATTTTGTAAAAATGAAGATTTTATACAAAAAAATAACATCATTATATAAAATATCAGTTTACAAATGTATAAACTCTCCAAAATAAAATATCAAAGTGACAAAACCCACTCTAGGTTTCCTTTAATAGGATCATAAAGATATAAAATTCCCTAGGTGCTAGTAAATGAGTGACCCTAGATGGAGAATGTTTACTGATGAAGCTGCAGGGAACCAATGTCCTGCCATGGATCATTACTTACACTAAGGACCTGCAATCACAGAGTTAATACAAATGACTTTTTGAAGCAAAATACCTCTTCTTATGTGACAACATTACTCTTCAGATTGGATATGGTCATTTCGTTTTAGTGGGCCTCTAAATTACCAGCGAGCTGTAATTGTGTCAGCGATGACATTGTTCTGCATTCTTTCCCCCTTGGATACAGCATTACAAAGTGTAACCATTTACTGTGTGTGATATTCACATAGAAATATTTGTTTTTGCATTTTTTTGCATGTATGAACAAATATGTTGATCTAAAGCATGATCTAAATGGGAAATTCTCATTGAATCTACTTAACGTATTCTTAGCAGGTTTAGCAGATGTAAGATTTATGATTTATAGTTCGATTTTGAAAAGCTCCGCTCTTGGGTGATAACATGTACATACCGAAGGAGGTCAACTCCAAACACAACTTATATTCAGATTTTGCATGGTTGGTGGCATGTTTAAAGGGGTTGTAGAGGTTAAAGGTTTTTTACTTTGAAATATTCTCTGTATTTAGTAAAAGTGATTGTAAAGTCTTGTATTTTTTTATTTATAAATAACAAACATGTTATACTTACCTGCTCTGTGCAGTGGTATTGCACAGAGCAGCCCAGATCCTCCTCTTCTCGGGTGCCTCTTCGGCTCTCCTGGCCCCACCCTCCTGTTGAGTGCCCCCACAGCAGACAGCTTGCTATGGGAGCACTCGAGCCGAGCTGCAGCTCCCTGTGCCCATTCAGACATGGAGCTGTGGTTCGACCCTGCCCTTCTCTCTCCTGATTGGCTAACTGACTTTGACTGACAGCAGCAGGAGCCAATGGCACTGCTGTGCCTCAGCCAATCAGGAGGGAAAGTCCTGGAAGGCCAAGACACTCATGGACATCACTGGTCAGAGAGGGGGCTCTGGTAAGTATTAGGGGGGCTGCTGCACACAGAAGAGGAGCCCATAAGAGGAGGATTGAGCTGCTCTGTGCAAAACCATTGCAAAGACCAGGTAAGTATAACATAAAAAAAAAAAAAAAAAAAGACTTTCACCTTTACAATCGCTTTAATCACATGCTGTTTTCATATGTCAAGGATTATGGTGGTAAGATATTCCCATCAGAATTGGCAGGTTTTCCATCTGAAGAAAGCATTACAAAGCCAAATGATGTTGCCACACTTCCCTCAATCAACACTTCAAAATGCAAAATAGGTAATTGTGGAGTTGTAAGGCAGATGCATGTTTATTATAGTTTTATCAAGGTAAGGGAAGGGGGGGAATGCTAAAAAAATGAACTATGGCCAGGATATCTTGGCATCTGAAACCAGTGGGTATTTACATGAAATAGCTAAAGATAAAATTTGGAGCAGAGCAAGCCTTAAATGGTAACTCCAAGCAAACAATTCAATAGACATTGAAGACATTTCCAGTTTCCAGTAGGACTTTAGAATACAAAATTGCAAAAATACTAAATGTATTAAAATGATATACGTATGACACTTTTTACATTTTCTTTTTGATGAGGTACGTATGGTGTATATCACGGATTCAGCATATGTATATACCAATCAGATACTCTTCAACGATGTATCTTTATTTACACTCCAAGATGATGGACTGGTTTTGTATGTTCCCCTGCTACATCAGTACCATGATGAAATAGACAATATGCGTAAACCACATGAAAGCATGGATCCATCCTGCTTTGTATCCATGGTCCAGGCTGGCTGCATAATGGTGTGGAGGGTATTTTCTTGGCACACTTTGGGCCCCTTAGTACCAACTGAACATTGTTTAACCACCTGCCGACCGGCGTCTGACGGCGACAAAGTGGCTCGTTATCGCAAACCACTGTCATATGACGGCGGCTGCGATAACTAGTACTGTGAGCGCGCGCCACCGGAGGCGTGCTCGCGTGCTCACTGTGTCCAGGGGGGGCCAGGGAGCGGGTAGGGTGGACTCGATCACCGCCGGCTACCCACAATGGCCCCCCCGCAGTGAGAGAATGGAGGTCCGTGTATGTAAACACGGACCTCCGTTCTCATAGAGGGGGAAGGGCTGTGATCACAGGCTTCCTGTATATGGAAGCCGTGATCACTCCCTTCCCCCTGCCAGTCCAGCCCACATACAGTTAGAACACGCCTAGGGAACACATTTAACCCTTAGAGCACCCCCTCCAGGTTCACCCCTTCACTGCCAATGGCATTTACACAGTAATCCGTGCATTTATAGCACTGATCGCTGTATAAATGCCAATGGTCCCAAAAAAGTGTCAAAATGGTTCGACATGTCCGCCCCCATATCGCAGTACCGCTAAAAATCGCAGATCGCCACCATTACTAGTAAAAAAATTTAAAAGAAATGAAAAACCCCAGAAATTAATTCTCAGCATCCGTAAATGCGGCAACTTTTGCGCAAACCAATCAATAAACGCAGATTGCAATTTTTTAAACCAAAAATATGAGGAAGAATATAAATCGTCCAAAACCGATGAAGAATTGATTTTTTTTATATATATTTTTTTGGATCTGCTAAGGCCTTCTGCATCCACTGAGATCTGGCACTTGGGACACTGAAATTGCAGTAACATTTAAACTGGTCCCAGAATGGAAGTGACCAAGGAACAATATTTGTATAGAAGATTGTTTTTACAAAAATGTGGTGAGCACTGTCTCTTGCCTAGGGGTAGCCTATGGCAGAGTGCTAACCAAGTAGTTTTGGGACTAATTACAGTATGTAGAATATCACTGTCCCTTGCCCTAAGGGGAGGGGACAACTATGACAGGTCCTCTTAATGCTGAAGAACCACCATGAAAAAGTGCCAAGTTATTTATTTTTCCATGCATCCCACATCTGGCTTTACAATGAAAATCCCCACTTGTATGTTTGTGTGTTTGCATTCTATAGAGGCTCATTTATGCAGGGAAATACTTCTGGAGTGACTGTTCCATGCCAAACATCTGTTTTTTTAAAGGAGCATCTAAGTGTTAAAATACAATACTAGATGCAAATGTTAAAACAATGAAAAGTTGCTCTTGATTTAATATGGAAAAAAGGAAGGTCTGGAAGTTCTCTGCGCTTCGCCTTCTTTTCCAGCTGTATGTGTGCCAGAAACAACTGCAAAGGGCAGCTCAGTCAGAGTTTTACAGAAGAGAATATGTGACTGCTGCCTGTGAATAGAATGGAGACACTTCCAGACCTGTATGGCAACTGATGGAGGAATGGACCCGACTAGTGCTGATACTATTCCTCCCAGGGGGTAATATGGTGTGGGGGCATGTCACCATGTTGGGGGATGGCTGTGTGGTCTGGAAGAGTTGGGCACTTTACTGCCTGGACATTCTCAGTGGTCAATTTTGGTAGATTCTGGTGACTGTCTGTGATTCCTGCCCCTGAGTTACAGAGAGGGTAAGTAAGCCGGATAGTGTTAGGATTATAGAAAGGGTTAATAGTAGGGACTTTGTTAGGATATTAACCACTTGCCTGCAGGGCACTTAAACCCCCCCTTCTGCCCAGACCAATTTTCAGCTTTCAGCGCTGTCGCATTTTGAATGACAATTGCGCGGTCATGCTACACTGTACCCAAATTAACTTTTTATCATTTTAGAGGTTTCTTTTGGTGGCATTTAAACACTGCTGGGTTTTTTATTGTTTGCTAAAAAAACTAAAAAAGACTGAGAGTTTTGAAAAAAAAAATACAAAAAACAGTTTCATAGTTTGTTATAAATTTTTGAAAAGTGGTCATTTTTCTCCTTCATTGATGTGCGCTGATGAGGCTGCACTGATGGGCACTGATAGGCTGCACTGATGGGGACTGATAGGCTGCACTGATGGGCACTGATATGCTGCACTGATAAGGCGGCACTAATGGGCACTGAGGCGACACTGATGGGCACTGAGAGGTGGCACTGATGGGCACTAGTAGGCACTGGTAGGTGACACTGATAGGCAGCACTGATTGGTGGCACTGATGGGCATCGATTGGCAGCACTGGTGGGCATTGCTAGGTGGCACTGCTGGGCACTGCCAGGTACCACTGCTGGGCACTGGTAGGTGGCACTGTGGGCACTGGTAGGTGGCACTGCTGGGCACTGGCAGGGGGCACTGGTGGGCACAGACAGCCATCCATGGCTCTTTGTGCGAGAGACCGATGTCCCTCTGACAGAAGCTGGTGGTGATCGGGTTTTTTACCCCTCACACTGTCAGCGTGAGGGAATAAAAAACGATCACCCATCTTTTGTTTACATCACGTGATTGCTGACAGCTGATCACTTGGGCCCGGGCCCGGCCCCTTACTCTAGTCTGTGATCAGCCGAGTCTCATAGACTAGGTGATCACAGAGAGCGCGTTGTGCGTCCCCGCAGGGACAAGCAAATAGCGCATGCTCGAGAGGACGTCTATTGACAGCCTCACGGCAAAGTAGATCCGCGATGTAGCCGTCATTTGGCTATAGCGCAGATATGAAGAAGTTTATAAAAATAATTCGGATTACAGGGAGGATTAAGAAGAGGCTAAAGTATAACTACAGTCAAAAATAGTTTTTTTTTTGTTTTATATGGAGTGGAGAGGTATTAGAACACCTGTCAGGTTTTTACGGCTGTTTGTACCACTATTTCCACTAGGGAGATTCACCCTCTCTATTTGGCCTGTTTATTATTATCACCTGGAGTGAAGGTGAAAAAAAATCCCAAATTTTGGGTTGTCGCCAGAACAGGGATAAAGAGGAAATCTGTGAATGGAGACACTGGTTTTGGTGACCATGGTGATAACAAGGGATTAGCGGGGGCCCAGGCAACACAGAAGCTGAACAAAAACTGATAAAAATTCACATGTGCATAGGTAAGAATACATGTTTATTTCCCCGCTTTACATATTATAGGCTTCGTTCTAGGTCTTGTTTAAAGACACAAATAGATTACCACACACCTGTTTGTTATTGTGAGCATACAATGACAAACAACAGTGCTTTCTGAGGTGTGGATCTCACATCAGTGCTCTCTAAGAAGGTAAATCCCATATTAATGATTTTTGCGGAGGTGGTTCTCACATCAGTGCTCTCCGTGGAAGTGGCTCTCACATCAGTGCACTCCGAGGGGGTGGATCTCACATCAGTGCTCCCTGATGGGGTGGTTCTCACATCAGTGCTCCCTGAAGGGGTGGTTCTCACATCAGTGCTCTCCGTGGAAGTGGCTCTCACATCAGTGCTCTCCGTGGAAGTGGCTCTCACATCAGTGCTCTCCGAGGGGGTGGATCTCACATCAGTGCTCCCTGAGGGGGTGGTTCTCACATCAGTGCTCCCTGAGGGGGTGATTCTCACATCAGTGCTCTCCGTGGAAGTGGCTCTCACATCAGTGCTCTCCGTGGAAGTGGCTCTCACATCAGTGCTCTCCGAGGGGGTGGATCTCACATTAGTGCTCCCTGAGGGGGTGGATCTCACATCAGTGCACCCTGAGGGGGTGGATCTCACATCAGTGCTCCCTGAGGGGGTGGTTCTCACATCAGTGCTCCCTGAGGGGGTGGATCTCACATCAGTGCTCCCTGAGGGGGGTTGATCTCACATCAGTGCTCTCTGAGGTGGTGGATCTCACATCAGTGCTCTCTGAGGCGGCGGATCTCACATCAGTGCTCTCCGTGGAAGTGGCTCTGACATCAGTGCTCTCCGAGGGGGTGGTTCTCACATCAGTGCTCCCTGAGGGGGTGGATCTCACATCAGTGCTCCCAGAGGGGATGGATCTTACATCAGTGCTCTCTGAGGCAGTGGATCTCACATCAGTGCTCTCTGTGGAAGTGGCTCTCACATCAGTGCTCTCTGAGGGGGTGGATCTTACATCAGTGCTCCCTGAGGGGGTGGATCTCACATCAGTGCTCTCTGAGGGGGTGGATCTTACATCAGTGCTCTCCGAGGCAGTGGAACTCACATCAATGCTTTCTGAGGGGGTTGATCTTACATCCTTGCTCTCCGAGGGGGCGATCTCCCATCTGTGCTCTCCGAGGTGATGGAACTCACATCTGTGCTCTTCGAGAGGGGGGATCTCACTTCAGTGCTCTGCGAGGATGTGGATCTCACATCAGTTCTCCCCGAAGGAGCAGATCTCACATCAGTGCTCTCTGAGGAGACAGTGGGTGACACTCACATCCGTGCTGTCCAAGGGGATGGATCTCACATCAGTGCTCTATGAGGGAGCAGATCTTACATCAGTACTCTCCGAGGCAGTAGATTTCACATCAATGCTCTCTGAGGGGGTAAAACTCACATCGGTGCTGTCCAAGGGGGTGGATCTCACATCAGTGTTCTCTGAGGGGGCGATCTTAAATCAGTGCTCTCTGGTGAGGGTGGAACTCACATCCGTGCTCTCAAAGGGAGGGATCTCACATCAATGCTCTCCGAGGGGGCGGATCTCACATCAGTGCTCTCTAAGGGGGTTGGATCTCACATTCATGCTCTCCGAGGGGGCAGATCTCACATCAATGCTCTATGAGGGGGCAGATCTTACATCAATGCTCTCTGAGGGGGTGGAACTCACATCCATGCTGTCCAAATGGGTGGATCTCACATCAGTGCTCTTCGAGGGGATGGATCTCACATCATTGCTCTCCGACGGAGCAAATCTTACATCAGTGCTCCCTGAGGGGGTGGATCTCACATCCGTGCTCTCCAAAGTGGCCCGTATCTCACATCAATGCTCTCCCAGGGGGGTGGAACTGACATTCGTGCTGACTAAGGGGGCCAATCTTACACCAGTGCCAGGGGAGGGCTGGCAGCTTTTGGCCTGGGGGGCAAGTCCAGTCAAGTGGCCCATTGAACCACCGAATCAGCTCACCATCCATGCCCACCTGGTTTTAGAACGGATATTGATGTTATGAAGCAAGACAAATATGATACAATGTGGTAACAATTTAATGTTAATGGCAACAAAGAAGGTTTAACAAAAATAATGCGTCAATGCAGCTCATCAGTGCCCACCAATGCAGCCTCACCAGTGCCCATCAATGCAGCTTCACCAGTGCCCATCAATGCAGCCTCATCAGTGCCCATCAATGCAGCCTTGCCAGTGCCGATCAGTGCAGCCTGATCAGTGCCCATCAATGCAGCCTCACCATTGCCCATCCAATGCAGCCTGCAATGCAGAGAGAGCTGCTGGATTACACAGAGCGGGGATCTCCCACATACCTGACACGGCCGCTCTCATATGAAGTCCCACCACCTGGACCGGCTCCTCCCCCCCAGAGGCAGCCCAATGGACCCAGCAGGATCAATGGTAGGGCCGGCCCTGGGCACCCCCCCTTTGCCTGCAGTTAGTTGTTGACTGTGCCCCTGGCCCCTACTTCCTTCCTCCACAAAAAGAAAAAAGTGTGAGCTGGCAGCGGCCGTCGGCCATTTTGAATATAAGTTAGGGTGGCCTGGGGGGCAATTGCCACCCAGCCCAGCCCTCCCCTGACCAGTGCTCTCCAAGGGGGGCAGATCTCACACCAATGCTCTCTAAGGGATGGAACTCACATCAGTGTTTCCAAGGGGCAGATCTCACATTAGTGCTTTCTGTGGGGGCATCGCTCATTCCAATGCACTCCAGTGGGTGCAACTTATATCAGTGCTCTCCAAGTTGATGTGTATTACTTCAATGCTTTCCAAAGGGGTATTTCTCACATCAGTGCTTTCCAAGGGGGGAGCACTTACATTTAACAGTGTGACGTGCAGCAAATCAGATACAATCTGCCTCATTTGGTGGCTGGAAATTCTCCACAGCCAAACAGTCTTCGGCCTGGCTCTTTCATTTATTTATTTCATTTTTCAATTCTTTCAATCGAGGAAGATCAGCATCACACGTGGGCATTACCTAGAGTGATCTGCATGTTAATGCAGTGTGCCTAGGAATGTCCACTCCTCTAGAATGGCATCAACCCATCATGGCATTTTGATATTTGTATAACTCCTCCACAGAGCCAGCGCACTGCTTGCATTAGGACTATCCAGTCCCTCCCACCAGCTATGATCTGCCTACAGACCCAATGATGACACTACTGGGTCTAAAATAATGTATGTCATGAAAACAGAAAGGTTTAATTCAACCATTTCATTAGCTCTTTGATAAAGAAGGAGGGGAGAACCAGGAAAGAAAAAATAAAAGTGTATTAAACTTCGAAACTTAACTTTAATAAAACCCTTTCTCCTCAACAGAAAACCTCATAACACAGCCTTGTTCTCATCTAATTACATTACATGTAAACAAATGACCACAAACAGACTTATTCAATAAAGCAGAAGCTTCCTCTCATTTATGTCCTTTCAGCATCCCACTTCTTTTTGGCCCCTTGGCAAGCCTTCTCCTCCACATCCTGTTGTTCTTTTTCTTTCCATGCACTTTGCTCTGCTGTAAACCAATACTATCCCCGAGTCACAGGATTCCTCCCACTGCCTCATTCACACACCAGCAGGATTAAAGTTTATCTAAAGCCAACACTTCTTCTTTGTTTTGGCTAGAGATGCACCCTCTCTGTCACCAAGACCGAAAGCAGGGGAAAATCCAATATTTTCAGGTGTCGCCAGAACAGGAATAGAGGGGAAATCTTTCAGTAAGGACCCTTCTTCCAATTACAACTTCCTATCGGGGGAATTCCCTTGACTGCAGAGAGTTTTTCTTGAGCTTCCCATTGTACGGTATTTGTTAACAGGAAGTGAGGGGAAGTCTCTCCAATGGGGCACAGACGCCAATAAAAACCCGACCAGGTATAGTTTGTATAGTACTCTTGTACTATACTTCTGCTCATGTTCATTTATCCTAAAGTGATATTAAACCTTCATTTTTTAAGCACTGTCAGCAGTAGATTTAATCACTTACTGAGTATGCGGCTTCATTATCTTTTAACCTTTGCCTATGTTTCAGTTTAAGCCAGTGCCATGACTACTGCCCCAGGTTTCCTGTTTCACAGTGGCTCCTTTCTCTTCTAGCATAGGATTGAAGCTGCGTCTTCCTACAATGTGTGCATCAATAGAAACACATAGCCCAGTAGCCTAAGACAGCCATTCTCAGCCAGGGTTTCGGGTTCCTCCATTGGTTGCTAGGGGTTCCTTGAGCTGCTGCTGATTGACCTCTTATTTGATAGTGCCTGCAGCATAAGTGCTCACCCTGTTGCCCTCCAGCTGTTGTAGAAATACAAGTCCCATGAGGCATTGCACAGCTGACAATTACAAGCATGACTTGCAAAGGCAGAGGCATGATGGGACTTGTAGTTAACAGCTGGAGGGCCATGGGTTGAGCACTCCCTGCAGAGTTCTGAGACCAATGCCACTTGGCAAAGCCAGCAGCATGACACCAATGATCTTTTTGGCTGCTGCCTTTAAGGATGGCATTTTGACTACCACTGTAAGGGGAGCATTCTTCCAACTTACCACCAATGTAAAAGGCACTGACCCCAGATCAGTTTGTTTTAGCAGAGGCTCCCTGAGACGAAAAAAGTATTTTAGGGGTTCCTCTGGGGTAAAAAGGTTGAGAAAGGCTGGCCTAGGATGACAAGGCACTCCCCTGCTCCTCCCTCCTCCCAACCCCATTTTCAAAGCTAACAGACTGACTCCAGACTGCATTGTCCACTGTAAAATCTTTCTTGGGAAGACCAAAAGTTCATGCACTTAAAAAGTAGGAGCCATCAGCATTGAATATTGTAAACTGAAAATGCTGGAGGTAAGAATTTTAACAAATAGTTTACAGGGGGGAATGTTTATTTTATTGTTCTCAATGTGTTAAAAAAACGCTGAGGATTTAATACTTCTAATACTACTAATCATACCTGGAATGCAAATAATGTAAGCTCCTATAAAAAAACAGATTATCCCCTTCCCTGTGAAAAAGCACAAATGTCACAAAACCTACAAGGTCTCATTTTTCCCTTGTAATAGTCCTGGTAGTTATTTCTGTTACAGAATAGTGAAGGGAATGTACCATAAATCCTGGTTCCTGTATATGCTACAGATTGTTATGCCTTCATTTGCTTATTTACAGCATTATTATGGTTGTTTTACTGTCTTGCCGTTATGTTGTAATTGTCAGATTGGCTCCAACCTACACTGTTTTTAAAGGCAAAGTGTATTTCATTTTTAGGTGGATCCATATTTTGAGTTGCTGTTGCAATGTTTAATTTACCATTATTTATCGATGAGGTTTACATTTTATAGATTAGCCTCTAGGAGAGAAATGGCTTAAATGGCATTCACGTTGCCTTCTACATGCCTCTGCATTCAGCATTTTAGTGTGAATTGCCACAATGCATGAGTGAAGCCCCACTGCCAGCCACACAGAGTGCTTCATTATCAATATTAAGTAAGCTCATAGACTGACAGAAGGAGGAGATAAGAACAGTCACAATAGAACACTGCAAAAATAGGCAGCACAGTGGCTTAGGTGGATCAAAATATGGCCGGTTCACCAGAAACCAGACAAACTTCAACCTATCCATGGGCAGGCTGATTATACTAAAGACAATTTATCAACCAACTTCAGTACAACCAGCCTGTCAGGATTTTTTTTTAGTATGATCACTGCCGCTGGCTATAGCCAGCAGCAATGATTATTGTTTTCTGATGGAAACCTCCCACTGTCAGAATATAATAGCAAAGTCAGTATTGATGGGGGAATTGAGCAATTTTCTTTCCTTAAACCCATGGTGTTAAAAGAAAATTGCATGTATGGCCAGCCTTAGGGGTTATCGCAATTGCCTTGCAGCACTGTGGCCCCTGGATCAAACTCTGGCCAGGACACTATCTAATTGGAGTTTGATTGTTTTCCCTGTGTGTTTTTTTCCCCAAACTCAAAAGACATGCTGGTAGGTCAACTGGCTCCTTCTTAATTGTGTATGCATGTAAGGGACCTTAAGCTTGCCATACACTGCTCAAGTTTTGACCAAAATTTGAGCGCTGTATGGCCCTTCCTGCACTACTCCCCGCTGACTTTTGTCAAAGGAGCCTGGCAGAAAATTGTGAACTGAACAATGCCTGATCTTACATAGTTACATAGTTAACTTAACTTGAACTTAATTTGATGCAGGCACTGCTGGGGTATTCTGACAGCTAGCTGCACCAACTGTCAGAATACAATAGAACGGAGGGAGAATTTGTCCATCCAAGCTGTTAGCATAGATGGAGGAATCCGTTAGCCCACAGGCTAAATCAGTGGTCTTCAAACTGCAGCCCTGGGGCCAGATGCACCTTTTGCTTTCTTTTATCCGACCTTTGAGCAGTTATTCCCTCCACTGTCAGCAACAGTGGGGCATAGTTCCTGACACCAACATTGGGTCACTATTCCTCCCACCAACACCAATGATGGGGTACTATTCCTCCTATTGATACCAATGATGGCACGCTATTCCTCCCATTACTACCAATGAGGCGGCACAATTCCTCCCATTGATACCAATGATGAGGCACTATTCCTCCCATTGATACCAATGATGGGGCACTATTCCTCCCATTGATACCAATGATGGCACACTGTTCCTTCCATTGATACCAATGATGGTCACTATTCCTTCCACTAAAACCAACGATGAGGCCCTATTCCTCCCATTGATGCCAATGATGGGGCACTATTCCTCCCATTGATACCAACGATAGGGCACTATTCCTACCATTGACATTAATGATGGGAAACTATTCCTCCCATTGACATTAATGATGGGAAACTATTCCTCCCATTGATACCAATGATGATGCACTATTCCTCCCACTGATACCAATGATGGGGAATCATTCCTCCCATAGATACCAACAATGGGGAATTATTACTCCCCCTAATCTCAATAATGGGGCATGGTTTTCTCCCTCTGATGCCAGGACATTTTCTACTCTCACTGACCACAGTCCGGCCCCTATAAAGCTTGAAGGACAGTAAACTGACCTTTTGTTTACAAAGTTTGGAGACCCCTAGGCAAAATGAAAGAAATGTATACATGTATGGCCTGATTTGGACTGTAAGCTTTTTGAGGGCAGGGACTGAATGTACAGTAGACAGAGCATTGTATAAGTTGTTAGTGCTATATAAATACTCGTATCAATGAAGTAGAACTTGTATATTTAAAACATAACTTTTTTTTTCTTTAGTCTTCCTACTTA
>BLSH010214068.1:352335-374866 GCA_018402905.1 Glandirana rugosa | reverse complement strand
CTCCCTGCCCCGCCCCGTCCGGCGTCGAGGCACAGACGTACCTATGTACCTCGACACCGAACCGAGTCCCCGGAGGTATCGTTAGACGAACCCTGTGAGTTGTCCTCCCTCCCGGGTTCTCCTAGACCCGACGAGACACGTTTTGGTGACGGGTGTCGTCCATTCATACTGTACAAACAATAAAACTTTGTTTTTTTTGTTCTGAAAACATAGTGAAATTGATACAAAAAAAAGGGGGTTTAACATAACCAACGGTAACAACTAACCATGTACACACCTAGTAAGATGTACATGTCTTTACATGGGATAGATGTGAGGGAAAATCTAAAATAACATGAGAATGCTCATTGGGGCTTGGGGTTGATGTGTGCTGCAATCTACATAACTGGCAAACACAATCAGGCTAGGGTGTCTCCTGCAGTCATTCATTTCTGTACATGTAGAATGATCCACACATGTACCAATCAACAATGGCAACCAATACAATTTGGGGGAAAAAAAACATAGTTAAAGTGATACAAAAGTCTTGTTTTTTTTGTTTCAAAATAACAAACATGTCATACTTACCTGCTGTGGGCAGTGGTTTTGCACAGAGCAGCCCAGATCCTCTTGGGCCCTCCCTCCTGTTGAGTGTCCCAAGCAGATTGCTATGGAGGCCCCTGAGCCAAGCCACAGCTCCATGTATCCATGCAGACACGGAGCTGCGGCCTGCCCCGCCCCGTCCCTCTCTCTCCTCATTGGCTCACTGACTTTGATTAACTGCAGCGGGAGCCAATGGCGCTTCACTGCTGTCTCAGTCAATAAGGAGGGACAGCCAAGTCTCTTGTGCAACATTGCTAGTTCGAGACGGGTTCTGGTAAGTATTAGGGGGGCTGAGGGGGGGCTGCTGCACACAGAAGGATTTTTATCTTAATGCATTAAGATAAAAACCCTTCTGACTTTACAAACACTTTAAAATTGGGACAGGCGTCCCACAGGAATATGACTGAGACCTCATGTGCCTGTAAGATACCAAGATACATAAGCTACCACTTACCTCGAGGGGAGGAACCCAGGCCATCACGCTTATGCATATGTTGCAATGGGCTTAAAAATACATCACATATTCCAATCCCTAAGGGTAAGCCATGGGTGCTCCCCATTCAATTTAAGTTACCTCCACATCAGATGGGTGTACCATTCGAATGTCATCCAGGGGTTCAAATTATTACAAAACTTTGCCTGTTTATGTCTAGGGTACATAGGAAAGCAGATCTACTCTCCCTTGAACCTCTGCCCCCCCCCCCCCCCATGCTGCTAGACCAGTCTCCACACCATTTTCCCCCATGCTTCAGAGGTCTAAGGTCCTGACACCATCAAAATGAATTCAGTGTCAATAACCATACACTGGACATGATGACGGTGAAGGATAATCCAACGCCAGAGAGTGGGGGAGCGCCATCTGCTGGGGGACTGGAGGGTCAGGTAAGTTAAAGTGCTTTTACTCTCTCCTAGACTAAATGAACAGTTAACAACACTTAGTAAAAGAATGTAAAATCGGCACTCGGTGTAAATAAGGAAAAATAACAGCCACTTAACAAACCGTGATACAGGGGCGGATCCAGAGTCCGGTCTTGGGAGGGGCACTGCCAGAAAATAAGTTGTTGCTTACAGAACTGTATTTAATGTATCATACAGTCCTAATCTTGTTTAACCATTTCCCGACCGACTCACGTAGATTTACTGCTGCAGAGTGGTAGCATCCTGCAAATCGCCGTCTATAAACGGTGGCTCGCGCGTGCGCTGTAGGGGGCGGGAGCACACTTCCGGCTGCGCGCTCTTGTGCTCGCTGCACTCTGCAGGAGTGTGGCCACGGCTCGGGGCGGATTCTATCTCTACCGGCGATTTGCTAGCAAAGAGGAAGATTGGAGAACCACCGATGTAAACACGGCGGTTCCCCGCTCTGTCAGGTGGCATGTAAGAGATCTACTGATCCCTGTCACTGGGATCAGTTAGATCTCTTGTGCCCCTGGCAGCCCAGCCCCCCCACAGTTAGAACACACCTAGGGAACACAGTTAACCCCTAGATCGCCCCCTGCAGCTTAACCCCTTCCCTACCAATGACATGTATACAGTAATCAGTGGATATTTCAATTTCTGATTGCTGTATAAAATGTCATTGGTCCCAAAAAAGTGTCAAAAATGCCTGACATGTCCGCTGCAATATCACAGTCCCGATAAAAATCGCAGATCGCCACCATTACTAGTAAGAAAAAAATAATTGTAAAAACGCCAGAAATTAATTCTCTGGTTTGTAAATGTGGCAACTTTTGCGCAAACCAATCAATAAACGCCGATTGTTTTTTTTTTTACCAAAAATATGAGGAAGAATATAAATTGGCCAAAACCGATGAATACATTTGTTTTTTTATATTTTTTTTGGATTTGTATTTTTAGCAAAAAGTAAAAAATATTGTTTTTTATACAAAACTGTGCTTTTTTTGTTTAAAGTGGTGATCAGAAATGACGCAGAGGTGATCAAATACCACCAAAAGAAAGCTCTATTTGTAGGGGAAAAAGGACACAAATTTTGTTTGGGTACAATGTCGCATGACCGCGCAATTGTCAGTTAAAGCGACGCAGTGACGAATCGCAAAAAGTGCTCTGGTTCTAACGTGGGAAATCCTTCCGGGGCTGAAGTGGTTAAGGGCCACTTCTCACCACATGCAGTCCAGTGAGTTTTTTTCTGCATCAAAAACGCATGGAAAGTAGGCTATATGGTTTCCAATGGCATAGTTCACACCAGTGTTTGCAGTTCCAAAAAAAAAGAACATGTTGCATTTTTCCTGCACTGGACTGTACTGGAAAATGCATGAAAAATGCACCTGGACGCACCTAAACACACTGGAACACACATGTCCTTATTTAAGATTGAGAAAAAAGAGGGGGAAAAATGTACTGGACTGCATCAAAAATGCATCAAAAATGCACAGGAATGCAAATCAAAAACACACATGCAGAAAAGCATCTGGAACGCTTCCAGACTGTGTTTCTGTGGTGTGAACTGGCCCTAAAACAGTAACACCGTTTTAAAGTGTTAATGCATCCTCATGCCAGAATCCCATTTATTTGTATTCTGACACATGGCTGCACTGACACAGCTGCTATGTCCCAATATGACGTGCTGGTGTGGGTCCCTGAATGCACACTGCATGCATTGTGGGACCCACACCCGCATGCATGACATGACATATTGGGACAGAGTGGCTGTGTGTCTCAGTGGAAATAAATGGGATGCTTGCTATTTTGACAGAACACCGGCACAGGGATATATACAACACTTTATGCATCCCCAAGCCAATAAATAACATCCTCACATGTTAGATGCATGTCTGCAGCACACAGCACCCTGTGTGAATGAGGCCTAAAGATACATTTCACTGTTGTTAACTATCATCATTATTATAATCCTGATAATCACACAATACAGGTGCCATGGTTCAACACACCTGTACTGTGTAATAATCATGATGATAATGAGGATGATTGGTAATTGTAATATGCAGCATGGAGGGGGTTAATGTACTCACTGATGCAATAGTGACCAGTGGTAATTATTTAACCCCTTTGTGCTGCACTAGTGTCAGTGTTTATAAACCCCTTCATGCTGCAGCATAAAAGGGGTTAATTAATACTGATGGTGCCACTGCTACTAATGCAGCACAAAGGGGTTAAATAATTACCACTGGTAACCTTCACATGGATCACATATCGTATAGGGGAGACTTACAATGAAAATCAAGGAAAACTCCCATAGTGAAGCCCAGCATAATGTAAAAGAGTTTATTCTAAAAGATTACTACAATTACCTTCATACAAAACATAAACAGCATTTGTTTTGTATAATAGAAGAGCAGCAGGCTGTCGGCTTCAAACATTACCGATAGTTAGTGGTCGGGCGTGCGTGATGTCGTCACTGGTGGCCCACTCTTTGACGCGTTTCGTCATCAACAAGACGACTTCAGAGGATGGGCCAAGTTAATAATACTTTAAGCCAGAATTTGACTGTAAAGTGGTACTAAACCTGTATAGTCCAACATCCAGCACACCACCAGCAACTGATTTCAGAGGAAGTGCTTTTATAATGAATTATTAAATACCTTTTTTTAGCTGTCATTTATTGGCCACGTTATTTTCACTGCTAAACAGCTAGGTTGGGAGTGGGGCTAAGCCACATCGGGTCACATATCCTGGTGATATCACTTCAGTTTTTTCAGGCCCTGTCAATAAGCATTTAAACCACCCTGCAGGAAGCAACCCCTGTGGGACAGATCAGATGCTTGATGGACAGCCCCACTGGACTCTGCATTGCCTGTGGAAGGGGGTGGGAGGGGAGGCGTGCCTGAAAAAGATGAAATGACAACTCCAGGATATGTAACTCGCTGTGGCTTAGCTTCACCCCTGTCTGTGCTGAATTTGCAGGATTATCCATTATGCCATGTTTGGACACACCTTACTGAGTAGAAAAAGTGGAGCATAACCACGGTGGTGGCAACAATACTCTATGAGCCCACAGATTGTTGCCACTGATAACAAGGAGAGATGATTGACTGGCAGGATCAACAGGTAATTTATCTATAAGGGAAATTTACATACACAAACAAAGGCCACAGAGACATAGCAAAAATTACACAGTGGTGTAGTGGATAGCACATTCGGCTGGCAGCAAAAGCGTTGCTGGTTCGAATACCAACCACGACACTACCTGCCTGGAGTTTGCATGTTCTCCTTGTTCCTGTGTGGGTTTCCCCCGGGTGCTCCGGTTTCCTCCCACACTCCAAAGACATGCTGGTAGGTTAATTGGCTCCTGTCTAAATTGGCCCTAGTATGTGTATCATTGTGAGTTAGGGACCTTAGATTGTAAGTTCCTTGAGGGTAGGGACTGATGTGAATGTACAATGTATATGTAAAGCGCTGCGTAAATTGACAGCGCTATATAAGTACCTGAAATAAAGAAATACAATTAGGATGGTGTTACTTTTTTTTGGGGGGGGTGTTATAACAATGACTGTGTTATAATGGCTAAAAGGTGATTTTGAGCTTTACGCCAATAAACAGACAGGTGCAAAACACAAAGAGATAACAGTGTTGGATGTATTAAATGGTCTAACTGAGAACAAAGGAAAAGTGAAAAAAGAGCACACAGACAACTGACACAATCCATTTACAACACTGCCACCTTCTGATCTTTTATGGGAAATGCAATATACATTACAACAGGTTCAATAACAAAAAAATAGAGCTGACCTACTAAGCTGGCCAACCACAGCATTAAATATATTTGTCTGACCTCAATTCATTTTTTAACTGCATGAATCTGTGATCAATTTCATACCATCTAGCCACTAGTCACATCATACACTCACCCACCGATCTATGTGATTAATAGACTGTAAAGGTGAAAATCACACAAAAAAATAACACACTTCATTTCTATTTTTTTCTGCAGTATGGAAAAGCTATCTATGGATGGAATGCAAAGCATGCAGCACCAACTTTATGGTGCTTTAAAAAATGTATTAAATTTCTGCATAGTGCTGGGAATTTAGTGTGACTTAACCTACAACAATCCCAAAGCGAGCTTTCACAGCTGTATGAATGCCAGTGCTCTATAGGATTAAATCTGCAGAGCATGGAGAATGAAAATCAGTAGTATTTATATTTTTATCCGTTAAACATAAGTTACATTAAAGTGATAGTAAAGCTTCATTTTTTTTTTTTTAATAACAAACATGTCATACTTACCTCCGCTGTGCAAGGATTTTGCAGAGTGGCCCTCATCCTCCTCTTTTGGGGTCCTTCCATGGTGCTCTGGCTCCTCCCAGCATGGAGTGCCCCCACGGGGAAGAGCTTCCCTGGGGGCACCTGTGCGGGCGCGCTTCCGAGCACTGCTGCTGCGTCCATTGACACAGGCAGCAGGACTTGGCCCCACCCCCTGGCTCCCACGTCATTGGATTTGATTGGCAGCAGTAGGAGCCAATGGCTGCGCTGCTATCAATCTATCCAATCAGGACCTGAGACACCGGCTGGAGCTGGTGTGCTCGTCCATGGCGCTGGAAAGACCGGGTTCAGGTAAATAAAAGGGGGGCTCTGGGGGGGCTGCTACACTAAAGGAGGTTTTTCACCTTAATGCATTAAGGTGAAAAACCCAGAGGGTTTACAACCCCTTTCCATTCCCCAACCATGTACACACAATAATAATAATATTCTGCACTGGAAATTTAAAATGAACTATTTTTTTCTACAAAACTGTCAGCCTTTGTAGAATGAATGCACTTTAACTGATGTGCAAATATTGACTTTTCATAAAAAGTCAATAGCTAACCCCTTATCTATACCTCTAAACCAGAGGTAGGCAACCTTAAAGAGGTGAAAATCTACCTGAACAACATGGGAGAAGTCATAGATCACCAGGCGCAGTGTCGCCTCCTCACAACGGATTTAAATCTCTAACTGCCGTACTTCTGTGTCACATTCGTGTGCATTGCATGGCAATCATGGGTTTAAATCAGGTGGTGAGGAGGCAACATATCGCCTCCTCACCACCTGGCAAACACACTCGGAACACTTTTCAAGGGAGCAGCAGTGAATGCTGCACTTGTGGAAAAGCCCTTGGGTGCATTCAGCAGCGGCACCCTTAGTGCTCGTCTACATGTAAAGTTGGGGTGCGGTAAAACCCTGAAGTCAAGTCACAGTTTTACCGTCCCCAATCCCTACCCCCTTTAGCTGCTGAGCAGTCAAAGGTGTACACATGCCACAGCAGGAATTAAGGCCCCTGTTGCTTTTGGTTGGTGCTATCGCCTGCCATTCAAGTGCCCGCAACTACATGCTTGTGCGGCATCCAAGAGATTCAAGCAGGTGGTGAGAAAGCAACACAATGTTGCCTGCTTTAACCCCTTGTTTGCTGTACTCCACAAGGATGCAGGGCACTTGTAAAGTGGTCTCATTCACTTGAATAGGTCATGCTTGGCAGGTGCTACACCCACCAGCCATGACAGGGCGTATAACTCCTGCTGTGACTGCAACATGTGTACACCCCTGGCCACTGCATATAAAGGGGGTGCGGTTGGGGCTGGGTTAATAAAAAATATGCCTTAACTATGGGGTTTTACCACCCCCCAAACGGCAAATGTAAATTAACCCTTACTGCTCTGAGTCCCCTATAAGGCTGCTTTCACGCTGATGTGCTGTGGTTTACCTACACCCCGGGTTGCAGCGCAGTTCATCTGCAACTTTCTTGGGTTAGCTGCACTTTGCCATAGACATCTATTATATCCTGCAGGTGTGGTGCACTTTCTGAAAACACACCAAAACTTCTGCATTCAGAACATGCACCAAACCCACAGGATATAATAGAAATCTACGGCTAAGCACAGCTAGCCTGCAAGAAAGCTTCAGGTAAACTGCAGCACATCAGTGTGAAAGCAGCCCTATACTATTATGCCAAGTATATTGCTTCTCTCTGACCTGAAGATCTCTTCTTTCCTGCTGCTGGCACCACTCTGGAGACCGCTAACTGGGATAAGAGATGGAGTGCAGTTGGTGTTACTCCGCATGGGACAGGAGCCGGTACTACAGAGGAGGTATAGGTTTATGTGACTCCTGCACCCTACTACAGCTCCAACTTTACAAGTGGTCCTTCTGCTTTGCATTCTGTTTAATGCTTTGATTGCTGGGTCAGCAAGCCGAGACCACGATCTACCAGGTAGATTGCGATCTACTGGTTGCTGACCCCTGCATTAAACCCTCCCGCTGGCCACACTGATGTACTGTAGATGGAGGGAAGTGATACATCAATGTCACAGGAAGGGCAAAGGCGTCTTTGATGTGCAGGAATGACAGTCTGGCTTTACCTTTTTTGTGCTGGGCATGAGGCAAGATGGTGACTAGCAGTGGCAGAACAATTTGCTCTCTGAGGCCAGACTGGAGCAATTTTTGCCTGCGATTCGCCTGTGATCATATTTGCCTGTGGGTTCTGTAGACATTGCCAAAGAAAAGGGTAGCTTTATTGTCTCAAAACTTGGAGCAAATGTATATTCTGTTTGTGTTTTATTGATATGTCAGATATACATCTCTAAAAGGGACTAGCTTAAAGCAGAACTCCAGGTTTCAGTGAACTTTGAATTGTATGCCATTGGCTCCTGCTGCTGTCAATAAAATCCTGTGAGCTGCGAGCAGGTGGTGGGGCTGAGCTGTGCTGTGTGTGTTCCTATGAACCATAACGTATAACGTACATATCGTATAAAACTACAATTTACACAAAATTCTCAAAGGGTACAGATATAAATACATATCTACTCCGGCCAACGGGGCACAAATGTATCCATACATATCTACTCAGGCCAAGAATGGATAAATGTGTCCATATGCTTGGCCTGAACGGCTAAGCTGCTGAACTGCAAGACGCAGCTGATCTAATACAAATAATATTACACACCCTAAACAATTAGAAGGAAGATTTAAAGTGTTAAACCCACAACAATAAAATCAGTCTGTAAATGCAGTAAAGCATGCTTGTTATACGCACTGTGGAACCTAAGTAGTTAATCCTTTGCATTGTGTAAAAGGGCTGTTTGATCCTGTATGCACAGATCCTCCCCCTCTTGCACTGTCTTCAAAACATGTCTGGGTAAGACAGAGTTGGTAGAGCCAGGCTGCACGTGCTCAGTTTGGTGTGTATTGCTAGAGAGGATTTTTTTTTTCTTGGGAGGGTGCATGTGATCAGCACAGGGCCAATCAGCACTGTCCAGACAGAGGGTCAGGGGTCCTGCATCCTGATAGGACAGCTAGTGCAGAATGAAAACTCCTCCTACAAGCTTTAATCAGGCACTGATAGAAGTCACAAGACTGCTATATACTGCTGATGAGAAAAGGTATTTAGCAGTTTATATTTACTACAATAATTGCATTTCCATGTTCTGTGTAAGGTGAGAGATCATATTTAATGATTGCAGGGTCCTGGGTTTAGTAACATTTTAAATGCAATGCTATTAAAATGCATTATTGTTAGGATAAAAACAGCTACAGTGAGTGGACATCTGGAAATGTATAATGTATGGGGAAACAAATATACATTAATATTAAATCACCGTATTCACCTCCAGCTCCTCATTGAGGCCACCAAGGGTTAATGTATTAAGCATGAAAATGCAATACGTTTCTTGTCGACAGAGCTTTTTGAAACATTCAGCTATTTGGCCACTGTTTGGGATTTTTTCAATAATGCAGACCCTGAGGTCTTCAAACGATATCAAAAAATCCCCAACAGTAGCCCAAAGGCCGAACATTTCTAAAAGCTCCATTGACAAGAAACGTACTGGATTGTGGTGTTATCAGCCTAAAATAATTAGTTTAAAGTGAACCTGTGACCAGGCTATGGACAATCAAATGTTTACATATGTTTTAAATATGGAATAAAGGAACTTAAAGTGGTTGTAAAGGCTATATTTTTTCAAAAAATTAAAAAGAGCGTTATAATTCCCTGCTTCATGCAATGGTATTGCGCAGAATGGCCCAATGTCCACTGTTCTTTTCTTGCTTGTGCCCCATAGCTTGCTATGGAGGCACACATGCGGGCATGCTCCAGAGCCAGGCTTTGTGCACCCATAGACCCACACAGCTTGGCTTGGCTCCAGCTGCTCTCAATCTGTCCTGTGAGTAGAGGAACAGAGGCCAGCATAGCTGCAGGCGGACACAGTGCTGAATCGAGAGAGGGCTCAGGTAAGTATTTAGGAAGGAAGAATGCAGAGAATGCATTAAAGCGGAGTTCCATCCAAGAGTGGAACCTCCGCTTATCTGCTTTTTGACAGGTACCCTTTCCCACTTCCAGGAGACTGCGCCGTCCATCAGAAGCTCGGCTCCCCCCCTCCTTCCTCTGCTGCTGGGCCAGTTAGAATGCGCAGCTTCGTGCATGCGCAGTA
This sequence comes from Glandirana rugosa, assembly GCA_018402905.1. Lineage (NCBI taxonomy): Eukaryota > Metazoa > Chordata > Amphibia > Anura > Ranidae > Glandirana > Glandirana rugosa. The sequence goes on along the minus strand of BLSH010214068.1, from coordinate 364,907 downwards.
GGGAACCGGCTGTGAAGCCAAAAGGCTTCACTGTTGGTCTCCCTTACCACGAATGGTGGTGGCAGCGGCCGCGATAGGCTGGAGCCTATCCGAAAACCGGCTGGGGTGTTGACATCGCGGGAAGCCAAGACAGGTAAGTGTCCTAATATTAAAAGTCAGCAGCTACAGTATTTGTAGCTGCTGACATTTAATTTTTTTTGTGGGGGGGCAAAACTCTTCTTAAAGATAAAAATTATCTGGCTTTATAACCACGTTAAAATAAGCTCTCACTGACCTATTTAGCTGCACATATTCTTCACATTCACAGCAGAAGCACTGAAGCCATTCCAGTCACTCACTTGGCAGCTCAGCTAACCCTCCTTCCCTCCCAGAGCTCCTGCTTTGTGTTTATGGATTAGAAGGTTGGAAGATTGCTCAGTCCCTGTTGGATAGGGGGAGAAGAGTTGCTGAGAGGACTTCAAGAACTTTGGTGATTTTGTTGTGAAATTTGGGAATGAATTGCTCCACAATGCATGTAGTTACAGATGCCAGCAAATGCGAGGATGACATAGCCCTCAGTTTGCATCCCTACTATCTGTAGCCTCCCCAAATACCCATCTTATATCCCATGGGGTATCAAGACAGTCTCTTCCAGCTTGACAATTTGCATATGTGCAGTGGGGGGCGGGCTGTAAGTGATCAGAAAGTGACAGTTGGCTTCTGAATTCAAGATTGCGGCTCAGAAACAAAAAACTGTAAAGACACTTCATGGACTGGTAAGTATGTTTTTATTTTGTACTTGTAGCTGTTGACTTTTATTTTTGGATAGCCATGCGACGCTCTGCTTTTAATTTTAATTTCTTAATTTCATTAATGCCAGAATTAAAACGTTTAAATATATTACAGTGCTGTAGTGTATACCATATGGATCAGACGTAAAAATATGAAAAACATACTAGAGCAGCCCATGCAGAAGCTGGGAAGAGATGACACGGTTTTGAAAATCTTGGGACTGGATGGACAAAAAATACATACACCACCCATATATGTAATCTGTGTATTTAGCTGTATGCCTGTGGTTCAGCTTTAACCAAAACTGACATACGCTTGATATAAGATATAAGACTTTAATATATTTTGTACATGTGAGTTGTGAGTAATGATTGTTTCAGGACATGATCAGACATAATCAATACATGGCATGTGTGAACATGCAGCCTCTTCCCCACCAAATGTCCTTTTGCTGTTCCTTATAATTTATCTTCCCACAGTAAACTGACACATAAAATACTTTGAACTCCATAAGAAAAATCTACATTTCACATGCTATATGTCATTTCTTTAAATGGTATTTATTTTTTATTATTATTTTTTTCTTTTTTAATTTTCAATGCTATTTCATGTGTTGAATGTTCACTGAATGTTCCAAATTAGGATTATTATTCAAATTTCGACAAAACACTGACAGTTGGGCTAAGCAAGTTCACAAAATGTTATTGTTTTTAAGAAAAAGAGTATAGCCCGTTTCTTTAAAGTGGAAGAAAGACCTATCTATAAAAGTTCTTTAAAATGTTCCCCTCTTCTCCTACCTCTTCTGCCTACCCTGTATAAAAAAGGTGTACTTACCTTTTTTTAATCCACTCCACTCACATGATCCTGCAGCTCTGGCTTCCCTGTGTAAGGGAGCGTGCAACAATAGCTGTGAATTCCTGGAGCCGTGACGTCACACCTAAGCTCCATGCCCCAGCTGTTGGCGCCCCTTCCTCTCCCCTGCAGCAGCCACTCACTGACACAAGGAAGCCAAGGTTTCACGATTACATGACCAGCACTAAGCACTTAAAAATAGGTAGGTAAATACAGTACATAGATATTTTTATACAGGTTAGGCAGGATAGGTAGGAGGAAGGGGGGCAGAACATTTTTAGGAATAGTTAAGAGTTAGGCTTTTATTCCACTTTAAAGCGTAACTCCACTTTTTTTTGAGAAAAAAACATATTCCCCCCTTGGGCGATCAATGTACATCGTCAGGTTTCTAACAACCTTTGTTGCAGATTGCTACCTTTTGTTATTCTGAAGAAATCACTTTGTTTTGCTGTGCGCTTGTACTGAGTCTAATGGGAGTGGTTTCATAATTATCAATCAGCTGTGCACCTGCAGAGCACTAATGAGGAAATCTGCTGGGTCTGCATCCCTTTAGAAGGGATTTCCTATTGGCTGCAGGGGATGCCTGAAATCTGATTTGTATCTTAAAGCAGACTTCTGGGAAAATTGATGAGCCAATGTTTCTGCGATGTGTTCTGTATACGTTCTGTGTACAGAACACCTCCAGGTAGCCATATTGCATTGCATTTTCATAAAATTACAGTGGCTGCAGATTGAAAAGGAAAGGTAATTTTTAAAAACATTCAAATACAATATGACTTGTGTCTCAAATGTATACGATATATTATTTGTTCTTTGTTTGCTATTTTTCCCCCACAAAAGTGGAGTTACCCTTTAAGTGAAATTAAACCCATTGATTTAACTGTTTCCCAAAGCAGTGACAATCAAGGCATGCGATGAATGATAATGGTCGCCAGGGCTGCTGTTAGAAATCCCGTGGCCCCATACAACCTACCTGACAGGTCCCCCTTCCCCCAGCCAAAAGTGACCAAGGACATGGATTTATCAGTTATTTTTTTCTACAGCCTCAGCTGCACAGATGAATGAATAGGAAAGGCTCTGATGCTTCCTGCTCATTCCAGAACTGAAGCATAGTAAACACCATTCCTATGCTTCAGTGATAAATGGATACAGGAGTGATTGGTGCCGATCACTCACTGTGTTCATTAAAGAAATGAAGGGGCCAGTAAATGACATATTTACCAGCCTTTTTTCTGCTCGCCATCCTGAAACATTACCCTGTGTGCCAGCAGCAGCTGCCAGCAGGAGAAAAGGAAAGCCAGCAGCACCGCAAGAAAAGGGGCACATGGGGGCCTGGACAGCAGATGGAAGGGGTGCATGTGCTAGAACCAATTGCTCTTCAGTGCAGCCTGAGGGAGGGAGAGGAGGAGGATCAGTGTCTGCAATAAGATAGTACAGCCGGCCCTCCTGCTTAGCAGGTGTCCGGGTCCCCATATTTGAACTGATGGGGTCCAGGCCCAGTACAGGAGGGCTGGCTATACTGCCTTATCAGTGGCCCTGACTGTTGCAGTTGCTGGTGCTCTCAACTTAAAGTGGTAGTAAACCCTCCTATCATTTTCAGCCAAGGAAGCTGCCATCTTGGCCTCTGTTTAATCTAAAACTGCCATGATGCTGCACATGTGATCAGCTATGACACCAGCCATTGGATGGTTTGACAGTATGGTTTAGAGCACAACCAATGGGAGTGTTACATTTCTGGCACATGCCGGAAATGTAACTGGTTTTTAAACTGTTAATTGCATGGGTTTACTACCGCTTTAACTGTCAAGCCAATAAACGTCTGGTGTCACAACTGATCACATGTGCAACATTGTGGCAACTGCAGATCAGAGGCTAAGATGGCAGCCTTCTTGGCTGCAAAGGATAGGAGGGTTTAGTTCTGCTTTAATATGAACTTTTATTTGTAAAATAAATAGCAGTCTATTTTTATGGAGCACCATTTACTGATTATAAGTCTTGTATAGACAGATAATAGAGGTCATGTCACTAATCAATACACACCCATCAGACTGTCAGCTACTAAGTGCTTTCAATTTTATATTTATGTATCATATTTCTTAATGAGCGATGCTTACTGTTTACAATGTTTAGTTCTACAGTTCTGGTAACAAAAAAAGAAAGTCAAGCGATAGGAAAATGTTTGAGACAAGTGGCCACATATTCCTGGAAACCAAACTTAATTGATTGTAATCTAAACAGAGTTCCATTTAGCGTAGCGGCTGCTACTTATGGGCACCCAGCCCAGGTCCTCTGCTAAGTCAAGCTGTAACTGAGCTGTTTGACAGAGAGTTTAGAAGAGCCACGATCCCTCCGGGAATGTCCAACAGGCTGTAACAAACGCACACCATCCTCATAGAGATAAACATTACCAGCGTCCGTATTATGCAGAAGAGAAGCTGTTGCGTTCTTCATCCGGGAACATCTCAGTCACTTCCAGCTATACACAAGTGCTGAAGCTCCCCACATATTTTATTTCCCGTACCAGCATTTGCGAAAAAAATGTTGGGGCCGCTTTTAAATTGTCGTGTTATACGAAAATATTTCAAAGTAATGACTTTTTTTTAGTAAATCATCTCCTGCAAACTACGTCTGAGGAAAGAAGGACTCCAGTGGTGTAGTGGATAGCACTTTCGCCTAGCAGTAAAAGGGTCGCTGGTTCAAATCCCAACCATGACACTACCTGCCTGGAGTTTGCATGTTCTCCCTGTGCCTGCGTGGGTTTCCTCCGGGTGCTCTGGTTTCCTCCCACACTCCAAAGAGGTAGATTAATTAGTTCCTGTCTAAATTGGCTCTAGTATAGGTATGAATGTGAGTTAGGGACCTTAGATTGTAAGCTCCTTGAGGGTAGGGACTGATGTGAATGTACAATATATATGTAAAGTGCTGCGTAAATTGACGGCGCTTTATAAGTACCTGAAATAAATAAATTAGGGCATTATCTATACAGGAGTGCCGCTGGATTACACCTGGCAAGGATCTCCTGTTTACTCGGGGCTCAGTCACACGCAGTCACGCCTCTTGATGGCTCATGGGATAGATGTCACTTGTCACGGCATTGGACCAGTGTTCTGTATATCATAGGGGCCGTCCAGGAGGCGGGACTGTGTGACTGAGTGCAGAGTAAACAGGAGATCCCTCTGTGTAACTTGGCAATGGCGAGGCTACAGATGGGCACTAATCAGGTTGCATTGATGGGCAATGGAGAGGCTGCATATGGGCACTAATCAGGCTGCATTGATGGGCAATGGAGAGGCTGCAGATGGGTGCTGATCAGGCAGCAAAGATGGGCAATGGCAAGGCTGCAGGTGGGCACTGATCAGGCTGCATTAATGGGCAATGGTGAGGCTGCAGATGGGCACTAATCAGGCTGCATTGATGGGCAATGGAGAGGCTGCAGATGGGCACTGATCAGGCGGCAATGATGGGCATTGATCAGGCGGCAATTATGGGCAATGGCAAGACTGCAGATGGGCATTGATCAGGCTGCATTAATGGACAATGGTGAGGCTGAAGATGGGCACGGATCAGGCTGCATTAATGGACAATAGTGAGTCTGAAGATCGGCACTGATAAGGCTGCATTAATGGCAGGGTGGATAAAAATCAATGATTTTTTGATTTTTAAAGTGCTTTTGAAGTAAAAATCTATTTAAAGATAGTTTTCTATTTAGGATACAGTAATAATGTAGTTTATTCAGCATGAAATGGAGCTTAGTTATATAGCATGAGGCAGTATATTCTGCAATATTTACATTTTTGGTAAACTCATTGAATGAATACAAGTTCTGCAAGCTGGGATAACATGCACTGCATTGATGCATTCACACAATCTCACAGTAATCATGAGATAAAACAAAGTTCAGGAATATTCCTTTATCCCATTGTTTTGCAAATCTATGTGCACTACAAACTGTATGATTGAATTGGTTCTGATATCGCTGTTTTACTAACCTGACAGCTTATTATTCTAAATAGGAAGCCTTCATTTTGTTTGCAAATATTAAAGATTCTAACCACAAGCAAGAACAAGTGTTTGATTTAGATGAAGCCTTTTTACTAGTGATTTAAATCAACTTGATTTAAATCAAATCCACCCTGATTAATGGGCACTGACCCTTATTTTGCTTCAAAATTCCTTATTTAATTTTTTGTTTGCACGAAAGTTATAACGACTATAAACTATGAGATATATAGTGGAATTTGAAAAAAAAAAAAATTTTATTAGTGATGGCTGCGATCTGCACCTTATAATGGGACTGCAATATTGTGGTGGACAATCTGACACTAACTGAGACTTTTGGCACTTTTTTCCGTGCTAAAAATATGCACTGTCACTGTACTAATGGCACTGGCTGGGAAGGGGTTAAACATCTCGTGTGATTAAAGGGTTAAATGTGTGCCTAGCCAGTGTTGTGTTGTACAGTCTGAGGTGCTTTTACTAGGGGAAGTAATGGATTTTATTCCCTGCTTTATAGGGAAAGAAAGTCCATTAATTCCCCTCTGTCAGGGCAGAGCTCTGCCTTGTTTACATAGGCAGAGTTCTGTCCTGTGTGTCTTCCCGGCGATCAGCAGGTGGCGGCGGTCATCCATTGGCCGTCATCTGCTGTGTATAATCACAGTCAGGTCGCCGGCGGCACTTGCACGCGCCCCCTACCTGGAGGTGCCAGATCACATGCCTAGTACGTTGTCTGGCACAGGAGAGCCACCTTGCTGCCGTATATGGAAGTTATACAGTCGGCAAGCGGTTAAAAGCAGCTCAGAAGTAAGTCAAAGAAACTCAGAATAATCTAAAAGCATACTGCATTTGACTTGCTTCTAAAGCCTTGTACACAAGATGAGATTATCGGACGAATGAGCGCCTGTGTTTTTTTTTTTTTTGCATATTAATCTCATATAAATTAGGAGGTTACTCAACGTACAAAAATTCTCGTACGACAGAATACAACTTTGGAAGTGATGTGTTGCATTGTATTTATGTTGTATTTTTGGACAAAAACTGTACTGCTTAAGCACTTCAGCCCCGGAAGGATTTCACACTGTAGGACCAGAGCACTTTTTGCGAATCGGCACTGCGTCGATTTAACTGACAATTGCACCGCCATGTGACGTTGTACCCAAACAAAATTTGCGTCCTTTTTTTCCCACAAATAGAGCTTTCTTATGGTGGTATTTGATCCCCTCTGCGTGATTTCTGATCACCGCTATAAGCAAAAAAATAGCGACAATTTTGCAAAACAAAACAACATTTCTTACTTTTTGCTAAAACACAAATCCAAAAAAAAAAATATATAAAAAAACAAATGTATTCATCGGTTTTGCCCGATTTTTATTCTTCCTCATATTTTTGGGAAGAAAAATCACAATCGGCGTTTATTGATTGGTTTACGCAATAGTTGCCACGTTTATAAACCATGAGAATTCATTTCTGCCGTTTTTACGATTTTTTTTTTTACTAGTAATGGTGGCAATCTGCGATTTTTATCGGGACTGCGATATTTGGGCGGACATGTCGGACATTTTTGACACTTTTTTGGGAGCAATAACATTTATAGATTATAGAACGATCGGAAATTTAAATATCCACGGATTACTGTATAAATGTCATTGGCAGTGAAGGGGTTAACCTGGGGGGCTCTCTAGGGGTTAACTGTGTTCCCTGGGCGTGTTCTAACTGGGAGGGGGCTGGGCTGTCAGGAGCATAAGAGAACTAACTGATCCCAGCGACAGTGATCAGTAGATCTCTGTCATCATGCCTGACAGCGCAGGGAACTGCCGTGTCTACAGCAGCGGTTCCCCGTTTTTCAGATGTGGCCAGCAATCGTGGCTCGCAGGTGGAGATCAGGTCCGGGCACACTGCTGCAAAGTGCAGTGGGCACGAGAGCACGAGCCACCGTTTAAAGACGGCGATAAGCGAAACAGCACCACTCTGCAGCAGTAAATGTACGCAAGCCGGTCGGGAAGGAAAATCGCACGATCTGGTATGGTACAAGAAAAATTTTCGTGATTGTCCCTTCGGATAATTTTGGATGAACTGTTGTGATCAGCTCTCAAAAGTTATGTACTAACGATCAGATTATCGTACGATCGCTTCAAAAGTGGTATTTATTTTCCTCTGATTTTCTGATCGTGTGTACTAGGCTTAAATCTGATGACAGATTAGCCGTGCCATAAAGGTATGTCAAGAAGTCAAGATACAAAGTAAGTAAGTCAGTAAATGACTCATCAATAATTTAAGGCTGGCCATACAAATTAATATTTCTCTCATTCAACCCTGCCAGTAAACAAGGAAAATCAATAGATAGAGCCATTGGCTCCCGCAGCTGTCAATCACAGCCAGTGAGACAATGAGGAGAGAGAGGGGGCAGGGCTAAGCTATGGCTCTGTGTGTGAATGGACATGCAGAGCAGTGGCTCGGGAGCAAACCTGCATGGATGCCCTCATAGCCAGGTACTTTGCTCTGGGGGCACTCAGCAGGAGGGAGAGGCTAGGAGTACCGGCGGGAGACCTGAGAAGAGGAGGATCTGGGCTGCTCTGTGCAAAACCACTGCAGGCAACCTGATGTGAATGATACCCTTATTTGGTCATTTTTGAAATTACATCTTAAAATTTAAAAGCTAAAAATAATTTACATTTATCAGGATTTCTGTTTAAGAGCCACATTTAACATAATAACTGGTGGTCTTCCATACTAATGGGCTTGCTAACCTGTTCTTTCAGCCCCAAATCCAATCACTGTCCAAAATTGTAGCCTTCACCTTTACAAATATGCCCCTTTTTAACCAATTACCCACTGGGCACTTAAACCCCTTCCTAACCAGACCAATTTTCAACTTTCAGTGCTCTCACAATTTGAATGACAATTACTCAGTCATACTACACTGTACCCATATGAATTTTTTGTTCTTTTTTTTCCACACAAATAGAGCTTTCTTTTGGTGGTATTTAATTACCAGTTTATTTTTTGCGCTATAAATAAAAAAAGAGCAAACATTTTGTAAAAACATGTATTTTTCTTTGTTTCTGTTATAAAATTTGGAAAATTAGTAATTTTTCTTCATAAATTTTAGCCAAAACTTATACTACTACGTATCTTTGGTAAAAATAACCCAAATCAGTGTATATTATTTTTATTAGTCTCTGTGAAGGTTATAGAATCTACAAGCTATGGTGGCAATCATTGAAAATTGATCACACCTGATGTACTGACGGCCTATCTAATTTCTTGAGACCCTAACAAGCCAGGACAGTACAAATACCCCCCGAATGATACCTTTCTGGAAAGTAGACAGTCCAAGGTATTTAGTAAAAGGCATGGTGAGTTTTTTGAAGTTGTAATTTTTTTCCACAATTCTATGCAAAATTAAGATTTTTTTTTGTCATTATAACAGGTTATTTCTCTCACATAGCATATGCATACTTGCAATTACACCCCAAAACACATTCTACTACTCCTCCTGAGTATGGCGATACCACATGTGTGACTTTTACACAGCCTGGCCACATAGAGAAGCCCGACATGCAGGGAGCACTGTCAAATGTTCTAGGGACATAAATTACACATGTAATTACTTGACTATCTATTACACTATTGAAGGCCCTGGAGCACCAGGACGACACCCACAAAATGACCCCATTTTGGAAAGCAAATACGCCAATGTATATTCTATGAGGCATAATGAGTCTTTTGAACACGTCATTTTTTTCCACAAGTTTTTCAAAAAACATGGAAAGAAAATTAAAGCACATTTTTTACACATTTGTACAGCACTGGCGGGCACTGATGAGGATCCAATGATAGGGTGGCACTGATGAGCACTCGCTGATGGGCACTGATGTGCACTATTGGGCACTGATTAGCACTAAGACTTCATGCACATAGGACTTAAAAAAAAAAACGTGCTAAAAACATCAGTAGCTTATCAGTGATTTTTTTTTCTTCAATTGATCTAAAACATCCAAAAATGTTGGGGACCTGCGTTTTTGCGCGTTTTTGATTGTTTTTAATTGTTTGAGCGTTTTTACAGCTGAAAAATGTCTCTCAGAACCCACTGGTCTTGGGGTTTTTTTACAGCTCAAAAACATCCCTGCCAAAAACAGTTGACAACAGCCTATGTGTGCATGAGGATAACATGATGGAAAGTTTATTGGCTGTAGAAAAAAATGTCTGCAGCTACAAACAGCTGCTGTAAAACAGTCAAAAGACATGCTGTGTGCATGAGGCCTAATAGGGAACTGTAATGGCACTGATGAGCACTGTAGTGGCACTAATGAGCACTGATAAGCACTCACTGATGGAACTGATGTGCACTGATGGCACTGATAAGCAGTCACTGATGAGCACTGATAAGAACTCACTGATTGGCACTGTAGGGCACTGATGGCACTGATGAGCACTGTAGTGGCACTGATGAGCACTGTAGTGGCACCTTAGGGCATCGATGAGCACTGTAGTCGCACTGTAGGGTACAGATGAGCACTGTAGTGGCACTCACTGATGGCGCTGTAGGTCACTGATGAGCACTCTCTGATGGAATTGATGTGCACTGATGGCACTGATAAGCAGTCACTGATGGGCACTGATAAGCACTCACTGACTGGCACTGATGAGCACTGTAGTGGCATTGATGAGCACTGTAGTGGCACTGATGAGCACTGTAGTGGCACCGTAAGGCACTGATGGCACTGATGGGCACTGTATTGGCACTGATGGCACTGTAGGAGCACTTATGGAGCACTGCAGTGGAACTGTAGTGGCACAGATGGCACTGTAGGAGCACTGATGGTACTGTAGGAGCACTCTAGTGGCACTGTGATGGCACTGAAGGGCGCAGGATCATGCCAGCTCATGCTGCTGTGGTGTTTCTCTCTCCTCTCCTCATACAGATACAGCGTAGGAGGAGAGGAGAGAGAAACACCGCAGCCGTGCGAGCTGAACTGGGCATGATGCCGGTTGGTTGACAAGTGATCACTCCGTCATTGGATGGAACGTTCATGTGGTAAAGGGCCGATGTGATAGGCCCTTTACCCTGATCCGTGATGTGCTGGCTCCCAAGGACCCAGCAATCGCAGACACTTCTGGCTGCGTGCCCCAGGGGGCACATCAGAAGTGTGAGCACGGGAGACTGTCATATGATGGCTCCCAGAACTAGCTGGCTGTGCTGTAGCCATTGTTCGGCTATAGCGCGGTCGGCAAGTGGTTAACCAATGAAACCACGAAGCAACTCATTTACTCCCTTGTTATCTTTTGCCTTGACTTGCCTGACAATTGCAACTCCATCATAGGCTTACCTCTACACAAGCTATCCCCCCTTCAGTCTATCATAAATGCTGCGGCCCGACTCATCCACTTTACCAACCGCTCAATGTCCTCCACCTCTCAATGCCACTCCCTCCCCTGGCTTCTGATTGCCCAACAAATAAAATTCAAAATACTAACAACATACAAAGCAATTTATAACTCTGTCCCAAGCTACATCACCAATCTTGTCTCCAAATATCACCCAAACTGTCCTCTCTGCTCCTCCCAACACCTTCCACTTTTTAGCTCCCTTGTCTCCTCCTCCCATGCTCATCTCCAGGACTTTTCCAGAGTTTCTCCTATTCTGGGAACTCTCTACCCCAATCTGTCCGGCTATCTCCTACTCTGTCCACTTTTAGGAGATCTCTGAAAACTCACCTCTTCAGGGAAGCCTATACAGCCTTACCTAGCAGCTGAACTTTTAAACCCCACATCAGCTCATCCCTCACAGTTATTAACTTTTGTAACATTTGCACCTACCTATTAGATTGTAAGATCTCAGTAGCAGGGCTCTCCTAATCCTGTACCGAACTGTATTGTAACAGTACTGTCTCCCTTTATAATGTTAAGCACCGCGCCAACTGTTGACTCTATACAAATCCTCTATAATAATGATAATAATAATAATAATACAACTAAAGCTGCAAAAGAGTTTACAAAGCATTTGACATGTCACTGATATCTGCTTACATTGCTTCCAAAATATGCCCTAATGTCCAGCTTCATCCCAAAGAAACATAAATTACTTAAAGCGATAACACAAAATGGCGCTCAGTTATGTCTCTTTATCGCACAAATGATTGAAAAACTGTATAATAACCTGTGCATAGCAACCGGTAACACTTCCTATAGCAACCTACACCAAACATTTCTGTAGCCACACTGGTTAAAATGAATTTTAGAACATTCCACTTCACAAAAGTGTTTCAGTTCATTGGTATTTCTAGGATGTCTTTGTTTGAACAGCCTTCTTCATGGTACAACATTTCAGCTGGGTGGAGACTGACACTCTTGTCCATTCCAGTTCATACATTTTCTGTTTATTCTGTGTAACATTGGAAATCTAGCAATCAATATATTTTTTATTTACATTATCTCACAAAAGTGAGTACACCACTCACATTTTTGTAAATATTTTATTATATCTTTTCATGTGACAACACTGAAGAAATTACACTTTGATACAATGTAAAGTAGTAAGCGTACAGCTTGTATAAAAGTAAAAAAATGCTGTCCCTTCAAAATAACTCAACACACAGCCATTAATGTCTAAATCCCTGGCAACAAAAGTGAGTACACCCCTAAGTGAAAATGTCCAAATTGGGCCCAATTAGCCATTATCCCTCCCCGGTGTCATGTGACTCATTAGAGTTAAAAGGTCTCAGGTGTGAATGGGAAGCAGGTGTGTTAAATTTGGTGTTATCGCTCTCACTCTCTTATATTGGTCACTGGAATTTCAACATGGCACCTCATGGCAAATAACTCTCTGAGGATCTGAAAAAAAGATTTGTTGCTCTACATAAAGATGGCCTAGGCTATAAGAAGATTGCCAAGACCCTGAAATTGAGCTGCAGCACGGTGGCCAAGGCCATACAGCAGTTTAACAGGACATG